>JAAGAY010136059.1:0-17778 GCA_011801015.1 Ardeotis arabs
AATGGTTAGGGTTGGAAGGGACCTTCAAAGGTCATCTAGTCCAACCCCCCTGCAAGGAGCAGGGACATCCCCCACTAGATCAGGTCGCTCAGAGCCCCATCCAGCCTGGCCTTGAATGTTTCCAGGGATGGGGCATCCACCACCTCTCTAGGCAACCTGTTCCAGTGATCTACAACCCTCATGGTGAAAAATTTTTTCCTAATGTCCAATCTAAATCTACCCCCTTACTGTCGGAATGGTCCTCACCTTCCATTTTCATTTCTTCTTCTGTCTGTTCTTCTTCTTTTCTATAGTATCTATACAAACTGAGTACAAACCCTTTACAAGAGAAATCTCTGGTGAAAGCCTGACTTCTTTGGACCCTAAGTGTAAAGCCTGATTTGTAAGATCTGTAGAAAACCTTGATGTTTCATATAGGTAGCACACATAAGGTTTACAAAACAGATGGATCTTACGTTTTGGCATTACATTTTTATCACATCAATCTTCATTTCATAATTAAAAAAAAAGAAATTAAAACTCTATTAGGTATCTTCATTTCCTGTACATGTGAACAAAGTTTTGAAGCTGCTAGATTAAAGCATGTGTAGAAGAGCAAAGTTTGTGCATCAGCAAAGGAAGTAGAGTATACACTAAATATTCATCCCACTAAGATGAAACAAATGCTGCAGAAGAATTTTAGATCTCTGTATTATTTTTGCCATCAGTCTTTTAATGTAGTTTTGAGAATACTGAAATCTGATGGAAGGCACTTCTTTTTTTCACATACAAGGACCTCTTGCTGGACTAACCAGAATCCCTGCTCTCAGCAGCTTTATTTTTCCTTATTAGTCTGCATACTCCCAAGAATACTACTCTTACTACTTTAAGTACAAAGAGTTAAGATATAGTGATTAACTAAAGCCATAAGTAACCCAGTAATAACAAGACCATGTACTGTGTATAATTTTCATGCCTATCATCATCAGATATAGGCAGTCATCATATAGACAGAATCTTATTTCTGTCATACATCATTTATTAATGTTAGTGCTTCTAGAAAGAATTTTAATATTTAAAGTACAGAAATTCATGGCAAATGACATCACATACAGAAACCGTGCAGTACAAACACTCACAACTACTTTTACTCAGTCAGTGTTCACTACCCTAAACCACTGTTTTAAAAACAAGGTCAGCACAGACATTTGAGGAACAGTCATTAGAAAGAGTGTGCGTTCACATGTCTAGGAGATGAATAGTCCTGTTTTGCTGAATTAATTTCCAAATTCTTGTGTGGAGTCAAGGAGAAAGTGAAAAATAGCTTTGAAAAGAAGGAAGGGGAATATGACATGGATGGAGAATGCTGGAGCAGGCTATTATTTAACTCCCATTGTCATGTATCAAATTTGATTTAAAAGTTCACCAAGTTTATCTTAATATTTAAATGATCACGCAGAATATTCTAGATTTGTTTCCAGTTTATGATGTTAGCAGATACGCTTGACAAGATCAGGCCTTCGCAATGTCAACTTACTAATTTTACTATGCATTGTACTTACTGAGGTCTTCCTCCTACTACCACTGCAATTGTCAAAGACATATCACTTTGTTGGATCAGTCTATTATACCAAAAACTCACACTCTAAACAAAACTCAGTTCATGTAAAATACATCAAAAAAAACCACAAAAGAAAAAAAAACCTCTTACCTCAGGCTTTTTCATGATCTGGATACTGAACATATGGTTTTTCATGGGATAGATAACTATAAGAACATCACCGAATTCTGTTGGAATTATTCCTCTTCGATAATCTCGAGTATGCTCTGACCAGACAATGTGTACTTCATCATTTCCTAAATGTCTTAGCTGGAAAAGCAGGGATAAAACCCCATCATTTTAAATATATTCTATAGCCATACAGCTACACTAAATGCTCTTATTTCAAAAGGACAAACTCACTAAAAAGAAATAAAGAAAAACGCATAAAATAACCAAATTACACTATAGTTCTACAATTCCAATGACAGTATTAGTTCACAGTATTGGTTTGGGCTATAGATTTTTATCTTTAAATAGATGTGCCAACATCTATTTAAATTATGGCAATATATTTTCTACTGAAAGCTAACATTTTGTTGATACTATATCAAGAATGCAGAATGATTCAGTCGGATTTACTAAAATGTTTTCAAGATTGCCATCATTGACAGGCAATGAATTACTAAATTCTATATGAATAAACATCTGTTTAAAAGCTACATATCTGAGCAGTCTTTAACCTCATCATTCTAGCCAAACTCTAAACTGGCTACTACAAACAAAAATCTTTTAAAGGAGAATAGCTACTACATTTTCCATCGTCCCTAGATTAACTACACTAAATGCTCATTTCCCATAAAACCTGTATACCTTTGTAAAAATAACTCCCCCTGTCCCCCAAAAAGGCTCTCGATTTGGCTCAGAATGCCCAAATGGGTTCCTCAAAATCCATGCTGTATCCTCAGTTGCAATCATATAACTAAATTAAGGAATATCTTGAACACTTTGGAATTATCTGCACTGAAGCTCTAAAATGGTACTTCTGCTAAAAATTACCATCTGATAAATGTTAATATCATGGAGAAAGGCTTTACGTATGCTGATCAAATACATTTAGTTTATTAAACTGTGTTTCTTTCCCGTAAAGGCTATTTCTGAAAATTCAACCTGGAATCTCATTTTTTCTTCCTTGTGCATCACCAGTTATAGTTGACAATTGTCTTCACCCACAGTTTTCAGTTTGTTTGCACAGCTTTAGGTAGGTAGAATTGGTCAAACCACTGTCTTGATGTTATTCAAAGGACACCACTATGAACTGCTGTTAACAGGTAACATGCAGATACCAAGTCTGAGCACTTACATGAAGATATTGTGTATAAAAAAGCAACAATTTTCTGTATTCATTTTCAGAACATAACTGCATTTTAAATAAAAGCAAAACATACACAGTCACCAGAGAGATTTCATTGCCAGTATTCACTTGTTTATATTAAAAAACCTCCTGGAATGCTACCTGTCTTATTTGAAGGCTTATACTGGTTGTCAGCAGCAGACTTCTAAAAAAGTAAAAGGAAAAAAAGAAGCTGCCTCTGCTCTTCTCTGCTGGCTTTAAATTGTATCAGGCTGAAAAACAGGGTTGTATTTCTACAAGAAAAGGATTTTCTTCAGCCTTGGACCGGGCAAAGGACAGATAGCATCAATATACTACATCTTAGATGTCTGATGCTCAACAAGTCTCTTGTTTTGCCTGGACCAGACCGTACATACATCTACTCTCCAATGACTGCAGGTCCTTTGAAGTGAGCCATTCTTGTCTCTTTCGTAGATGGCTGAATTATTTATAACACCTAGTTAGGGGTGCTCTTGTGTCAATGGTAAACCCAGCCCAACAAAAAAATCAGTTACAGCAACATTTGCTATGCTGAGTTTTATTTGACTAGATGAGAACAAAACCAGGCAGCAACCTGAATGACTGATGCGCAACACGCGAACACCAGCTGCAGAGACCTTGGATGACACTTAGCAGTGTGGAATCGTTTGAGGGCCTGAACCTCTTCTACCTTCCTAGGTCAAATGACAGTTGAACTACTTGTTGAAATACGACACTGACAGAAGGGCATGAGGGACTGATGGGCCCTCACATAGAAGCAAGAGAAAAGCTCAAGAAGGATGAGGCTGTCTAACCACAGAGAAAGCAGGAGGTAAATCAGTTTAGAGATGAAATCTCATGGAACATGAAAAAACTACATGATTCTAGATTGATGGATGGCCATCTGGTGCACTGATTGAACTGAACTCATTGAACTGAGTGCCAAAAAGGAGAACTAGGACCAATACACCCATCACTGCACTGCACCATTCTGAATTCAGCAACATTGAACTACTTACTAGAAGAATTAGCCCTCCTTTACTTACCATCTTTGGACTCAAAGACAACAAACTCATACAATGTCAGAAACAAGGGACGGTGACAGTGTACATCCCAAATAAATAGCTTTAGAGTCCAAAACATATAGAGCGTTTAGATAGTGCAGCTTCTTGAGGGCATCAATGCCTCCGAATTTTGTTTATCAAAGGTTGCCCCTGTGTACTTGTTACTGATACCTGCAGATAATCACACAGGACATCCGCTCTTGCACTTTTGTCAAAGCTACCCATTGCTAGCAGTGCATGCTTCCACGTGACACTGATGGAGATTTTGGTGTGATAAAAGTGCATTGTGTGGTTATTTCAGAAGGAGGACTACTGACAAGGGACACATATTTTTGGATGCCAAGTGTACTGAAGCTATTAGTGACTCTTCTCTCCAATTTCAAAGTTTGCTTTATACTCCCCACAGAGGTCTTTCAACTTTAATCGGATTCTTTATGTCTTTGTACTGAATTGGAAGCAGCCCAGAACCCAGGGTCCTGGACATAAGTGGTACAAAGATACAACTACCTCTGCTCATTGAAACCTAAAGGAGAGAGCGCAACATGGTTCCCCAAGAAGGTGTGGTCTCAATGTTACCTAACAGAATCAGATTTGGTGCACACAGAATGTACAGGTAGCAAGATCGAAATTTCTGTCAATGGTTACTCAAAACTCACCACCAGTTGTGCAAGCTGCTACATCTTCACATTAATTTCCTGACCTTGTCTTCCAAAATTTACAACTTTGCATGTGCATAAATCACAGTAAGCAAAACAAAGTGCAAATCCTCATTAGAGACGTAAGGCCTAGCAATAATATAAATAAAAAAATCTCCCAAATTATTTTATACTTCAAGTAACCAGTAATAGACTATAGCTGAAACATGTGGAACTATAGGTTACTTACCAATATTCTAAAATGCTAAATACTGCATAAATGCAGATCAAATTGCTCTAGAGAGTTTATTATCCAGGCAGAAGGCAAGACACAAAATGGAGATGGATAAATGCAAAGAAACTGTAAAAAGGTGTTAAAGAGTAGAAAAATGTCTTTTATAGCAGCATTCCTCAAGAATGAAAGTGTCAAGGCCAGAGAAAGGAAGGTTCAGCAATCAAAACAACAGTTTAGGATATAATGGATAAATTTTAAGCATGTGTATGGAAAGGCTATGTTGCAAGAAATGTCATGTAGAAAAGAGAACAGAGTCTTAAGCACAAACTGAATGTAAGAATCCAGAAAGTGGACCAAATTAAAGATGATCTCAAGCTATGGGCACAAGTGACCGGCACAATGGTCATGTTATCCATGGTGACCCAGAAAGGTGGCAATGAGAAAGAGATTAAGAGCTCTGTTTTAACCATTTTGAACCTGAGTTGTTGGGAAGACAGCCCTGAGGAGATGTCAGAGACAAACAGGTTTTTTTTAGGCTTGCTTTGAAACTCTACTCCATTAAAACAAATATATAAAAATGACCGACTGTTAGGTTACCTGAAATTTCAAATTTAACTCGAAATACTTTAAAATATTCTTACTCCATAGCCATCATCATGTGTCAGCTCTCCTAATACATTTATGTTAACTGAATACAAAAGAAACGTGAAATAAATATAACCAGGAGGGATGATCAAATCTAATTTTGATACATTAGTGTCATATGCTGTACATGTTACAATAGCAGCCAGACTGAATACTAAGCTGCAGGCTATACTGAAATTTCCAAATGGCAGATTGTTCTAAGTGATACCAAGTATAATTGAAGTAATAAACGATAGTAAAAGCAAAGCACACTGTCAGGAAGAATTTAAGTATTTACTTTTTAAAATTAAATGAGTTAGGTTTGGAAAGGCAAGACAAGTGAAATAATGCAGGGCTCAATTTACAGAAAATTCCTTTTATTTATCTGTTGCATTAACCCTTGAACTCTTGCCAAAATTACTGTAATTTCTGATACCCACTTACCTAAAGGATGGAGAAAAAAGGCTATTATATTTTCTTATGATACAACAGCTAGCCTCAACTTTTTTCTTCTTCAAAAATTAAAGTGTTCATTATAAAAAGAACAGAAGGAGCAGAAACATCTGAAGTAATGGCTTACTGCAGCTACTTTTGCCCATTAAATGTAAGCAGCACTGCTGTCTACAGCATATGTACGCTCCAGTTGAATTTTCACAAAACTTTGTTTCAACAACTATGGCGTGTTTGTTTTTGTGTTTTTTAAAGCAACATGTGTACTTATTTGTAACTCCCCCAAGAATTGTACTAACAATTTACATCTATGAATCTTCAAGTTCCTAATACATGTTAATATCACAATAATAAAAAAAAACAACCTAGCCATAAACACTGGGAGCTATAAGTCTTATGTGGTTAGGATGATGTTACATATAACCTAGAATCATATAATACACCCAAAGCCCATGATGAATTAGTATTCTAATCATTAATTACACTACTACTTTTTATTTCTCTTGTGTATAATATTCTCACCTACAATGCCTTCACTCCTTTATCAGGCTAAGGAAGGAGGAGCTAGACAGGTGATAAACTGTACAGGCACATATGTGAGCTTTCTCACTCTGTGAACTGAGAGTTTTCACAGTTTCATTTAATCCTGATATTTTCTTTGCAAGCTTGTTCTTGTAAAGGTAGTATAAATACTTTTTATTCTAAGCTTTCATTCTAAGAAAAACAAAATGGATTGCATTATCAGCATTAAATCTTTAATTTACTATTTGCAAATTAAATATCTATTTTATATATGCATTTCAATCTTAACTTCCTTTACACATTCAGAAGATTTTAACCTGTTCTCTGTGAATTCATGTATTTTCTTGCTCTTGTTCATATCTTCAGAAAAAAAACGCTTCAAAGGTATTCAAGACAGTGAAAAGTTTTATTTACTACTCTGCAAGACTGATGGAAAATAAGTTTAAAATTGGCTTAGCCTCTGAAACAGCAGAACCTTGATTTTTGCAGTGGCTGGACTGGCAGGAAGAATTTTTGTTTTAATTTAATTTAATTTCCATTTATAAGATGAACCTATCATGCACCTCTAGGCACATTTACAATATAAAAACCAGCAGCAGTTCTAAGCCAACTACTGTAAGTTTGCTTATTTTTCTCCCATTGAACAAAATAGACAAAGGAAGCACATGAAAAACCTGTACAGAAGCTCAAAAATCAAGTTTCTCTGGAGGTCATGAACAGTACATGCACTCAGAACAACTACAATTGTTAGCACACACGGCTCACAAATGATTTTGAGGTTCCCTATAGTGCGTGTGAGCTGGACAGCATCTCAAAAAACACATTCCTTTTGCTGATGTGTTCAGTAGCATGAGTAGTTGCAGAACTAGTAAAAGAATTAAGCCTGTTTTGCTACTCATGTTTCCTGATACCACTTGCTTGTTTCTCCCAAGATGCAAACTTCAGTTGATTATTTTCTCAAGTTTGAGATGACTTTCATAGCACCTCTCTTTGGTGCTGGTTCCTTGATGTCTAGTGCTTCTTCCCATGCAGTCTTTACCTGCTGAGTAGGAGCACCGAGAGTCTCTCTCACTCTATCATCTCCTCTACTTAGTCTATCTTCATTAAACATATATGAAATTAATACCTTTGAAACATGTCTCTACTAAATTCAATTTAAATGGGCCAAAAGCGAGGAAAGTAGGCTTAAAAAGAACAAAAACCATGCACCAAGGAAGAACAGGAAAGAAAACCACACTGAAATAAAGTAGCTTGATTAAACAGCCTACCCGTAGCTGAGCTACAAATATAATCCCAATCTTTGGATACACTCTACATATTAAAGAGTAGAAAAATGTCTTTTATAGCAGCATTCCTCAAGAATGAAAGTGTCAAGGCCAGAGAAAGGACCTCAAATATTCCAAATTACTGAAGAGTGAGACTGTGGGTAAAGGAGAGAAATAGGCCTAGGGTAAGCTGGAGTTGTTAAAAAGTCCAGCTGACACCATTTTCACAAGGTAAATCACAGAAGGGCTGGACCAGCACTGAACCCTGCCTGGCAGGAACAGCTATGTGGCAATTCAGGGTGCTCCTGGAAACAGACACAAGATCTTGCCTGGGTGTTCCGTTGAAGTCCACAGCATTTGCAAACTATTTATTATTTATTAATTTTCACTGTGACCCATCTTCCCCTTTGTCAACACTTTTTGATGCTCTAATTCAAACAGATTATAAACAAATATTGTAAGGATAATTACAAACTATGTTTTATAAAGTCAAGTTTCTGTTTAAAAAATACAGAAGCCAGTAAACTTAGAAATATATATATATATACACACTGTTCTATACTAGAACAATAGCAACAATCTTATTTGAAAATTGTTATTTTTGCTACTAAACCACTTTCCTAAAACATTTAACAACCTAAGTATTACCCTGGCTCTACTTCAGGAAATAACGAACAGAAAGGATGCAGCACCAGAAGCAGGGAAGAAAAAACATTTTTTAACTTAAAAAAAACACCCCCTCAAACAAACCAACCTAAGATACAACAGTGAAAGGTTAGAACTCATAGCCAGTCTATAATAATAACAGTAACAATAATATTTTTTTCTTCAAGTTGAACACAAAGAACAAAAAAGTCATTAATAATTGAAGCTTGCCAGAGGCATGGCTATTTCTCTCTTTACTAACCGTCTACTGTCTAATTTAATTACAAGTATTAAGCTCCATGCTGAGGTCAACCAGCTTCAGTTCCTCCAATATTACACTTCAACCAGCGCTCATTAACTTGCCTACTGAATGGATTAGCACATCTGGAGATGTATGTAGGCAGGACAGGGGACAGTCTAATGACAGCCAATTGCTCATTTATAATAGGACACATGTTCAAGACTAACTTATTATCACTAATGTGGAATTTATTAAATTCTAAAGAAAAAAATACCAATACAGAAAACCATTTTTCTCTTAATGTGGCTATGAGAGATCATATCACCACAGAGCATTTGTGCCTGCTCCAAGACAAAACACCTTATACAATAAAAATTCTTAATATTTTAAATGGAAAATTATTTTAATAGACAGCCTGTGACTCTTAAGTGAATAAAAAGTCATCTTAGAAAGTACTCACCACATATTTATTAATTTGTGTTTAAAGTCTTAAAGTACTAAAACATCATTCAAACATAAAGCTTTTTCTTCTACATAAACCATTACATCCTTTCATTTTTCACCACTATACAGGTGATCCTGCAAACATCTGCAACGATTGTAAAAATCACCAGTATGGCAAAATTAGAAATTGGTAGAGAACGATTTATATGGCTTAACCTACTTCAGCAAAATACCAACTATTAACAAGTATAGGTGTTAAGATATTTTATGTTTTTTTAGAAAAAGTTACTGGATTTTCTTTGACTCTAATTTCTCTGCGTTTATTACCAAAAGAAAATCTGTTATTCAGAAACATCTACCTTTTTTGTTAGAGAGTCATCTGAATCAGAAGGCATCCTTGTTGACACATGGAACATTACTTCTACTGTCGAGGTAGCAAAATACGGAGTGGTCAGTCCAGTGCTTTTGTTTTTTTGCAGTCCTCCCATAAAGCCACAATGGTTTGTGAGATTTACCTAGAAGAACAGCCCAGGCAGCATTAGGAGGAAAAAAAAAAAATTATCAAGTGATAAATACATTCTTTACACTTTGAAATGCATTTCCAATTGATTTTTTTGAAGTTAAGGCCCTTTTCACAATAGCACAGTTATGCTTTTCTAAAAGAGCTCAGACTCACTGACTAGACTGGAAAACAACTGCAGTGCAGTGGCATTCTAGCTATACTCCAAGGTCACCACAGACGCTGCTAGGAAGACGAGGTCAGAGAAAAGAAAAGGTTGTGTAAATGAATATTTACTGCATTATTCCCTGATCAGTGGACTGTAGTCACTTATATGTGCTTTTTGAATTTTTAAAAATTCTGTGATACCACATCAGCCTTGACCTGAGCTCTGAAGAAATACTGTGCAATTTTAAATTGTCTTGTTACCTTCCATATATTTTCTTGAGAAATTTTCATTCTGTGAATATGAAAAAAATTACAGGAAAGTATAAATAAGTTTCTAAGTCTTAGTTCTATGGGAAACAGTTTGGCACTCAAACAAATAAGCATGCTTAATGTGCGATTTCACTTTTACAACAGCGCCTAAAGAAAGCTGTACCTCTGCCCACATGGGATATATTTGCTTTTCTGTTAATAAAAGTTCCAGAATTTAATGTTAAGAGGTTAAAATACTAGATGTCTCCTCATGGAATATTAATCCAAATTAGCAACTCTTTAATCTAACTAATAAAGGCTAAAAGAATTAACCCACTAAAGAAGGATATTTGAAGATACTAATGTGATTTTTTTTTTCCTCCTGAAGAATCAGGAATGTGGGAAATAAACATCTATGTTTGTGACAGCAGACTTCTAGCAGTTTTCCTCTGTTTCCGTGAAAAAGTCAGAGCTATTATCCACACAGTTAATCTAGTAATGCTCTTATATATTGAAGGAGTAAGAAAAAGAACAAATAAGGTGGACACTCATGTGGACACTCCTGATAGACACAAGTCACAAGATGAACAGAAAACCTGCAGATTCTTATGGAGTCAGCCAGGAGTGGGATTGACTCCTGTACTTCTGTGTGGCAGTGCTGAGTTTACCTTTATAATGGAAATTAATCCTGTGTGGTCAGAAAGAAAGGATGCAAAAAAGGAAATCCTCATAACAGTATCTAGTGACTACAGAGTTGCAGGTCCATATAAATGATGGGGTACATCACAGTATTTCTGACTGCTGGAAGAGACATGGAGCGGAGTGTGTGAACAGATACATGCCTATAGTGGAAGGTAGGAAGAAGGGAGCATGAGAGAAGCTCATGTTTATATTTTTTGGTTTCCCAAATTTGAGCAAATCTCAAATGTCAATGGAGGGAACAATGGACGGAACACTTCACAGGCTTACAGGGAAATCAAGGTGCCTCCTAATCAGTCCATGAAAGCCAAGTACAGGACTGCACATTAAAGAATCATCTCTGCCTGCACAAACTTTCTTAAACGAGAAGAGTTTTAAATAGCTAGTATTGCTAATGAAATTAAAACCAGAATTCTTCTCTACATCCTACTTGTGTTGTGGTTTTGTTTAGTGAGGGGGGGCCTAAGGTGGTAGCTTCTCTAGGAAACTGCTAGAAGTTGCTCCCCTTTGTTCTGTGGACTTGGCCGGGCCTAGGGCGGACCCGCTGCTGGCCAAGGCCAAGCTGATTGGTAGTCCCATGATAACGCCTCTGTGATAACGTATTTAAGAAGGGGAAAAAAAAAAAAAAAAAAAAAAAAAAAAAAAAAGAGAAGAGAAGATGTGAAGAAGCTGAGCGGGGGCCGAGGCGCAAGAGCGGGAGGTGCAGGCCTCGTGGGCCTTGCAGGCCTCACCCTCTGGCCTCTCACCAGGTGGCTGACTGGGCCCAACTCGGACTGGCCTGGCTGCAAGAAGTGGAGAGGAGATGAGATGGATGATGTGAAGAGATTCTGAGAGGTGTCTGCCAGCCTGTTGTGAAGAACTTTTCTTGTGAGAGAAACAGCTGCAGACACCAAGGTCAGTGAAGAAGGAGGGGGAGGAGTTCTTGTGATAGAAACAGCTGCAGACACCAAGGTCAGTGAAGAAGGAGGGGGAGGAGTAATGTGGCTCCTGGCCAGGATTCCCCTGCAGCCTGTGGTGATGACCATGGTGGAGCGGGTTGTCCCCCTGCAGCCCATGGAGGTCCACGGAGGAGCAGAGATCCACTTGGAGACCGTGAAGGACCCCACACCGGGGGAGGTGGATGCCTGAAGGCGGCTGTGGCCCCTGGAGGGCCCGCTGGGGCAGCCGTTCTGGAGAGACTGCACTCCATGGAAGAGATGACCCACGCCGGAGCAGTTTCGTGAAGGACTGTGGCGTATGGCTGGGACCCCACAATGGAGCAGGGGAGGAACGTGAGGAGTTCTTTCCCCAACTATGAAGCAGCGGCATAAAACAACGCGTGATGAACTGACCGCAACCCCCATTCCCTCTTCCCCCCTGTGCCGCTCAGGCGGGGAAGGTAGTAGAGATAATGTTAAGCTCGGGAAGAGGGAGGGGTGGGGAGGAGGTTTATCTTGTTCTCTGTCTCATTATCCTGCTGTTTTTAGTAATAAATGAATAGTTTTCCCCAAGTCGAGTCTGTTTTGCCCGTGACGGTAACTTTAAGGATTTCTCCCTGTCCTTATCTCAAACCTCGAGCCGTTTTTCTTATACTATCTCTCCCTGTTCTCTCGGAGGGTGGGGGGAGAGAGAGACTGCGTAGTCTGGTCCCCATCGGGCTGTACTACGACAACTTGCAAAACTGTCTTTTAATACTTCTGAGTAACTCTAAAAAGCCAAAGACACATAATATCTAAGGGGATCTGTAATGTTCTCTGTAAACAAATTTAGGATAAAAATATTTTAATAAATACCTCCCAGCCAAGACCAGCTACAAAATCCTCATAGGCTTGACTTCCCCCAGTATTAGTAAGTATGGAGTGTTTATCTTCTTGGCCCTCAGCAACATAAAACACTGCGATCTTGTGTGTCTCTCGGCTGTAAAACAGAGGATAATCACTGCATGAAAGTGCCTTTACTAATATGAAACCAAAATATGCAAACAGTACACACAGAGCACAGCTTTTAAAACGTTAAAAAAGACAGCGGACATAAATACAACTATATGGCTTCTTTTTGAATACATTCTGTATTTCCATATTCCCATTCTGTCTTTCCTAGTCTGGTCTTCTTTAGAGCTTAAAATTTTGCTACACATGAACAGCAGCTACCTCTTTCATCACTTCTAAGACGTAGGATGGTGCTGGCAGTACGAGTTGCCAATGGAATAGCTGGGCTTCTGACATTAGCAAAACCCTGTAACACAGGCATTTCCGACACTGCACTGCCTGTCAACAACAGTGTCTTGTGAATGCTGTGGCAAATGCAGCTTATGCACATGAATCAAGAATCTTTAAGTACTGTAGCAATGTCTTCTGTTCACAGCTTGCTTTAAATGGACATTGGAGCAACTGCAAGTGGTTTCTCACACTTCTAAAGCCTCCACTGGATTTTATTTCAGCTTACAGAAAAACAATTCAAAGTTTTTAATTCTGTGCTGCAACTCAAATGAGAATCTCATCTGTTCAACTAACAGTATTGGAAAACAATAATACAATCAACAATAAATAAAACAATAAACAATTAGCTGAAGCTAAAAATGTGCTTTATTAAATACCTTTATCAAAACTTTGATATATCAAAGTTTTAAAACTATTCTATGTTAGACATACAAATATTCATAAATTTAAATTATTTTGGAGTTTGTTCCATGTCATAGTATTCTGCTTGTAGAGTTTCACTCTACAAATACCACCAATGTAACTTCAATATAACACCAATAACTACAATACAGTGCAAAATGCATGAATAATTTACAAAACTTTAAAAAAACAGTTTGATTCTCACATCTAGGCAAATTAGAGCCATGTAAGCACAAGTACACTTAAAACAAATAAGTAGGTGCATTAAAAGAATTTACCATTGTCTTGAGTCCAAATTTCTGAGTTCTCGAAGTAACTTCTCATTTTTCTTTAGGAGATGAAAGCTCCTTCTAAATAGAGAAATTTGTAACAGTCAACAAAGAACAGTCAACAAATGCTTTTGCCTTTTCATTAGTCCTTTCTTTATATAAAATATTAAGATACCTTTTAAAAAAAATATACAAGCAATTTTTTCACTCCAGGAAAACTTCTGTACCCATTATAAGCCCTAAGAAGAACCTTTACCTCTTTCCACTTTCTTCTATCAACCTACTGGATCCAACTGAAATCAGTCTCTTCTCTACAGAAGAACAGACAGAACTGCCTTTGATGCATATATAACCTGCACATCTTACTAGGCCAAAATATATGTGCTTAGTGACAAAAGACACTCCCATAATCTACTGTCCTAGGGAGCCACTGCATTAAACATAGGACTTTTGCTGTTCTGAATTGCAGACGAGAGCGGAACACAGCTCACTAGTCACCCAGCCAGCTGTAACAATTTAAAGAAAAAACAAAACAATATGTTAGAGCAAGAAAGGCACTTCTCATTTCTTTTAAACTGTGCTCAAGACGTTTCCCACAAAACACTGTGGAATGAGTTTAAGACCAGTACTGTTCAAAAGCAGACAGCCTTGAGGAATTAAAAACCCAAATAAGAATGGTTATAACACTAAAATTTTGTCTGATTCCATTGATATCTCAGTGACACAGATTATTTTTGTTATATAGAATATTCATTTCCCTTTACAGTAAGAAAATTTGACAGCTATGGCAAAAGAAGACATCAGAAAGACCCTTAAATTCTAGGATGCTAATAATTGTACATACCCACGTATATACGCAAACACACACCTAACTACACCCACATAAAAATAATAATGTATACAGCAATATTACTTTCATAACTGAACACGGCTTGTCTCCCTGTTGTTCTAAACAATACCCAAACATTGCCAATGCTGAAATAAATACTAGGGACACATCTTTCTCGTTAGCTAACACAGATGCAATGCTCTGAGGCTGCGTGCAAGCATGCTCTTAGCAGGCAAAGCAGCAGGACACTGTCCAGCAACACAATAGCTGGGAAGATGACACTTTCAGAGACTCATTCTGGCATAAAAAGGTAATGATTTTTTCAGGAACATATATGGGAAGCAAAGAAAGCAAAAAATACACCTTCTTTACCCATGGTAGAACCCCTTAGTACAGTTGGTGGAAGGATTATTAGAAAAGATATTACTCCTTCAATTCGCCTTCCAACACTGTTCGAAGGAAAGAATACAAATTGCAATAAAGGCAACAGGTTCCTCCTTCCCATCTCTCTAAATGACAGGTTGAAATGCAGAAGAAAACTGCCATTTTCCCCTCTCCTCTTTTGTTGGCTGGCCTGGAGTTTTTTGGCTTAAACCACTCTGCGATCAACTATTATTACACGGTAAGAACAGCACAATTCCTTAAAAGAAAGTTCTTAAATTGTGAGTCTTTTTACCTTTTATCCCAAGAATTCATTCCCAATATACTGAGAAGTAATCTGCAATAGTAAAATGCTGACTGGGGCTTTTGTGAGGTTGGCTCGTCCTGCTCCATAGCCCTCATATTTAAATCATTGAAATGCTTTTCAACAAACTCCCTCTCTTCTGTGTGCTGTTTCAGAATTGCATTGATGACATCGTTCTCCTGCTTCTCTGAGATGCAGACTGGCTGAGGAGCAGGAAGGTTAAGTGAGACACCAGTTCTCTGTAAGCATTCAGGGCTTGTAACACCTAAATACTGAAGGAGCTCATCAAGGGCATCTTCTTCATCCCTAATGGTATCCCATGTTGGTACAGTGTCTCTAAATTTCCTTTTTACTTGGAGTGTAATTCCATCCCTTGCAGACACATCCTCCACATGCTCAAAAGATGAAATAGCATCTTCTGTTTTATCTTGTTGAGCTAATGAAAGTGCAAAAGATGTTTGTTGTGAAGATCCACATAAAGATGATGGTCCATACAAAATGGCTGAATCCCACGAGTACTTGCCAGATAGATCACGCACTATAATTCTGACATTTGAATTAGCAGATGCAAGTCCAGCAGACAGTCCTCCCCCAGGCATGTCATCTTCTGCTTGGATTTGTATGCAAGACACCAGAGAAGTATTGTTTAACACGAAGAATTGAAGGTTTGGGTTCTCAAAAAGTTCAGGAGAAAGTTCAGGACTTTCACTGTATGGATTGTCATTGTTTTCACACACTTGACTGGTTAGCATAGCAGGACCTCCGCTCATAGGGTAGTGGCCTAAGTGGTTGACTAGATGTGTTATCACAGTACGAGCAGCAACGGAAATTAATCCTTGTTGCATGTGAGTTTTCACTGCAAGAAAAAGAACATAGATTTTAAAAGAAGAGTTTAGAAAACACCACATATGTCTTTTGGTCTCCTCTTCCTCGTGAGTCTTAAATAGAGGATAAGCACTGCAAGGTTAGGATACAGCCAACTCAGTAATGCAAAATGTAGTCTCATACATAAATAGCATGAAAAATCATAAGATAGTTAAAGAAGCATCTTCACGATTTTACAGGCTACCATACTTCCTTACCACATCTTTGTAATCAACATGGTTCGTCTAAAATACACTGTTTCTTAATGTAGTGAAAATAAATTTTTAATTTAAATTGCTGATGAAGTAGAGATCATAATTGTGTTGTAATATGTCCATTTCCAACTGCAATGGATTTTTATATTTATACACATCATTACATTGTGAAAAACAAAGGAACATAGATGCACAAAAGCTCTAATCCATCTTAATTTCCCCAGGGAACATATAGCTGCAGGTTAGGTTGAGAATAATACTGGATGATTTTAAAGGACCAAATCAAAGGCTGAGCCATCTTACTGAACACAATCTAACGTAGCAAAAATTTAAAAAAGTAAATCTCATCCTCCAACTGCATTTTAAGAAGTTTCAGTCTGGAAAAACTTAGAGGGAGAAAGATAAGTTAATTGTGCCTGTCTTATGTGAAGTTAATCTTGTGAGATGTACTGGTATTTCAATATGGTTCTGTCACCTCCTCCTTTGTTGCATACCTTACACTTGCATGCAACTTTATCTAAATTCACAAGAATTTATTAAGAATTAAGAATTTCTTAATGTTTATACCACACCCTCCTAACCTATTGACATTGGATTCTTCTATCAAATCCACTCTACATTACTCAGAAAGTACAGAGCTGGTGAAAGCGACTCTGTCAGGCAGACAACCCTCAACTGGCTCACGGTATGCACTGAAGAACCCAAACACACTGTAGAAGATCACAGGTAAAAGAGAAAAACAGGATCAATACGGCAAAGCTCATATTTCTGCAGCCTCTCTTTTGTAACAAGACCTGGATGCCCTGAATTTGGGATTTACAAGAGGAAGATAAATCAAGACACTATTCCTCAGGATTACATCATATATTTTAAACTGCATTAAACATTGAAAAACACTTCCCACCTACTTTCTCACCAAAAATCCGTCAAACTAGAATGATCTGAAGCATACTACTTTTTCATTCAGTATTTACTGAGAAAACGTAACCTCTTGGATGCATAAGTACAGTATAATTATCTAATCTCACTTTATATTGTGTATTTACAAGCAATAAAAAAAATGACGTTTAATAAATAAATTTCTTTTTGCAGTTTAAGATGTCTTAATTGGTTTAACTGGAAAAATAAAGGCAAATACGTAATGCATACTGACTGTCATGACAGATCTGTAGTTTCTGAAGCATTGGAGGCATTCCACATCTGCAGAAGTAAACAATTAGTAAATATTTGCCTTTTATTTTTTTCCACAAGGTTTGGATAAAGCATGTAAGAGACATTTGGGATTCTGGCTTTTTTCTATCGTTGGGGAGCACTAGATCTGAACTGCAAAATAGTAAACATTTCATCTTGTTAATAGTTGGTAAAATTAATTTAATTTCCACACTATTCCAAAACTTAGATAAACTCAACTATTTTAATTAATTGAGGCCTTGAAAACTAATATCAACAAATTGGATTGTATATTTTTATTATCTATAACCTTCTTGAGGTTTAAAATTTACAAACACAAAACCATTCAGTGAAGCTGAATTAAATGTCTAGATGTTGATAGCATACAAGGAAATTAAGTTATAGTGCCATCTGCTGAAACATAAGAAGGAACTGTAAGCAAGTTTATACAAGACAAAGAGAAAATAAGTTGGATGCTTGAGGAATAATTTATCAGTGCAGGACTAACCAGCACC
>JAAGAY010136060.1:0-20358 GCA_011801015.1 Ardeotis arabs
TCGAATTTATTTTTTAGTGCTAAAAAATGGGAAAGAAGGAAAAAAAAAAAAAAAGAAAAATAAAGACAATGCTGAGGTTTGATATTGCTTTAAATCATGATCAGTTGAAGTAGTTAAGAATAAATTCTCAGTTTTCAGTGAAATGTTTTAATTTGAAATGCAATGAATAAGGAGGATTTGGGTCTACCTTCCCTTGCTAATTGACGGTATCGTGGTAGTGCCTAGGGAACCTGGGGCTCGGAAGTCATGGACTGAGTCCCATTGTGCCATTTGCAGTACGGATTCAATAAAAAGAGAGTTGTTATCCCAGGGAAGCCCGCCACGGAGCCCCCTAATCTGTTTTCTGCTAGGCATCAGCAGCTGACATTGTACAACATTAGTGTCTGATCTGCAACCAGAAATCACCTGACAAGGGATTTATTTTTCCACTACTATTAGGCTGTAGATTTGAGACACTTTTATGGAGTTATGTGCCCTCTGTACTTGCCCCGCTGCCAGCCTGGCTGCCATCTGTGATCTTTCCTTTTGGGTTGGGATGTTCCCAAACAGGAAAGAAAATGGCTCGATTCTGCTGACTTTTTGTTCCTCCTATGCTGTGCATAGTGATACTGAAGAAGGAAAAACCTCTTCTTTCTAAAAGAATGCTCCTTTTAGAGCACCCTGGCTGGATGGTCTAAAATGGGGTTGAAGACATAGCGGGTATCCGAGACAGTGGGAGAAATCTGAGGTTTACTCTGGAGAGCCAAGAGGTGAGGGTTAGGAGCACCTGGTCTGTATTTGAAGTTCAGTCTACAAAGCAAAGCTTTTTTTTTTTTTTTTTAAGCATAACCCAAGGAGTGAATTTAACATTCTTGTGCAGGTGTATATCACCAAAAATCAGCCGTCAGAGGAGGCCCCTTCCAGTTTACGTCGTTATTTAGGAAGGGGGTTTTAAACAAGAGACTGTTCTATCAAAGAAGTGAGCTCGCGCTGGTATAACGGTAACTGTGTAAATCCAGCAGCATAACAGTGGCTGCGGCGATGAGCCCTTAGGCACTCAGTGAGGATTTGCCAAGGAGCCTACGGGTTGATACACACTCGAAACTCAGTGGGATTTAGGTGCCTAAATGCATTAGGCTGCCAGCCTTTGAAGTTATTTAAAATAATAACAGTCAGGCTAACGCTGCCGTGAAGGCAGTGGGTGCTCTGAGTTTTGCACCCAAAACAAGGCAGTGGGAGGTTCAGAAGAGCTGCATCCCTGATGTCCCCCGCCCCATCAGGGATTGCAGGATGGCCCCTCCGAATGTGGGAATGATCCAGGGCATTTGGCTGAGGACATCAACCTTGACAGATGTATGAGGAAAACATAAAAAATGCCTTTTTTTTTGTTGTTGTTGTTGAGAAGAGTCTTAGGTCATTAAAAGTTGAAGAACTCATCTTCATTATTTCTCTTTAAAGTTACTTATGAATTGAGAATGGCTTTGCTCATATTTCTCCTTTAGTTGCTGTCTCCTCAGGCTAAAGTGTTGTCTATTTATCTTACAGATTAGGTTACTTTTTATGGGGTTCCTGCTATTATATTTCACCTCTAACTTTGTTAGTTTGTGTTTGATATTAAATTATGTTGAATAAAATGGGCAGCTCAAGGACATTTTTCAGCTCCATCCCGAAATGAGGGTCTTAATTCTGTTTCTGGGTCTGCCCCTGTAGCCCAGCCCCCGGGGACAGGATCGGGATGTACGAAGGGTAGCAGAGTGTTTGTATCAACTATGGGCTTTGCAGGGTGAAGTTGCAGGAAAACCATGCCTGTAAAACCGGTCAGTTCACGTACAGTGATTTTGGAGGCATCTCTTTAGAAATGGGTTCTAATAATATTGACATAATCAGAAGATAAGATCCAGGACTAGTTAAATCACAGCCTCGTAACTCAGTGCTCCTTTGGGGATTAGAAGAAGTTGCTGAGCTGTCACTCTAAAGCTGATCATGGGCTCATTTAACTATGTCATCCCATAAGACAGCCCTTTCAATTATGTCAACCTGTCTCCTCTCCCTAGACTCTAATTTTAGAACAGCAGTAGCTAATATTCTTGGAAAACTGATCCGCCTCCACAGATCTCTCCTCTCTGTCTGCTGCTGTTAACGGAGTATCCTGTGGGGAGATCGGACTGCTTTACTTCCCCTCCTGTAATAAACCTAATAAAAATAGGTACCATTAGGTTGCTTTGTGTGTGGTCTCTTTAAGACACTTATCTGAGCTATGTAATGGAGATGTCACGTCTTCTCCACAGAGGGATCTGGCAGCCACGCGGGGTCACAGCAATAAAAATAAAATTAAGTTTTAAGAGCCCGATACGAAATTATGAGCCGAAAAGCAGGACAATGGGATTGGAGTTCAGAGACCCGGAAGAGGCAAATGTGAGCTGGAGTCACCTGAATGTTAATGCCGCAGTGGTGGCTCCGCAGCTGGAGCAGCAAGCAGGATGCTCCTGGCTGGTACAGTAGGACTGTGGGCGATGGGGTGGCCTGGTGGAGCCTGGGAACAGGGGACTTTTCTGTGTCTTCAGGTGGTGCTGGGAGAAGTTTGGGGCACAGAAGGCAGAAAGAAGTTGGACAGACCCAGCTGTCTTGGCCACGGGCATCTCTGTGCTGTGCTGCCCATCAAACACACCTTGGTGGGAAGGGGACAGACCCTGCCCTGAGACATAGGATGGAGCCAGCCACATCCCTGGCTCCCCATCCATGCTGTGTCCATAGCTGGCAGTTATGCAGGACAGTCGTCCCCCTGCCCTCACAGGCTGGTAGCACAGGAGGAAACGATACTGCCCTTGGGCTGTCCCATTTGGGTTTTCCATCGCGTTGAAAGCCATGGCATTGAACAGCAGCAAGGGCTTTCTCCAGCCATGCAATTAGAGCTGCCATGGCAGAGGGGACCAGGAAAGCCCTTGAAGATGTTCTCTCTCTCTTCTGGGCAGTGTGACAGTCTCTTCGGCTGGGTCAAGTCTCCCTTGGCCATTGCTCCTGTGAGCTTCTCCTCTGCCAGGCTGGACTGGCCATACTGGAGGACAGAGGTGTGCAGGTCTGAGGCTGTCAGAGGATTTTCTCTTTTCTGCATAGCAATTCTAGCCTTCTCCAAAATAATGACTCTTGGGGGCTCTGTTTGAAGGAGCAGCCACCCATGAAGCTGAGGAAGGCTGCAATCCTCTTCAGAGGTGTTTTATCCCCTTTAGGATGCAGCGTGTGTCCTAAGGCAGACCTTGCTGGCGAGGTGGATGGTGGCATTTAAACACCCACAAAACCACTGAGAGGCAATCCTGGGTCCTATGGGAGAGGAAGTGACAAAAAGCAGAGCCACAGGACAAAGGAAAAAGCAATAGCCACCCTCCTCTAAAAAACTAGAAAAGGAGTAAAGGGAATGGAGGGGAAAAGAGGAGTTAGAGAGACTGAGCAGAGACAAGGGAGGGAGGTGACCCCCATCCATCCTACCCAGCATCTCCACTGTGGTGGCAAAGGCCAGGCTTTCTTTTTGCAGATCAGGTTATAGAAAACCAACATGCCGCAGGCTGCTGGGGATCGGTACCTCCCCCAGACTCCAGCAAGTTAGTTACACATAGCTTTCCTTTCATAAATCCATGTTGGCTGCCCCTAATCAAATTCTGCTTCTCTAGCAATTTCCCTTGCTAATTCCTCCCGAATCAGTTCTAACCCACCTATCCCCCTTGTCGCTAAGCTAGCCAGCCTCTAATCACATGCTGCACTGTGTGATCCTTTCCCGAGTAATACGGGGTTCGGCACTTTCCTCTGGTTCTCAGCAGCCTAACCTGTCAGGAGCAACCTTCTAAAAATATCACTAAAGACCTCGGCTAATTTCTAATCCTCGTTTCTATTAAGACGGCTGCCTATACTATGTGGGTTTCTAGACTTGGGATTTACAGTCTTCCTTAAGAGCGTCTAATCTGCGCAGAGCCATTTCTGTTGTTATCCGTACGCTAACTCCTCCCTTCCCCACCATAAAACGTGATTCCTTTGGCAGCGGCTCTCCAGTCTGCAGGGCAGCATCAGCCAGCCAGTGAAGTCACCAGCCTCTTCCTCTCCGCCTAGCTCACCCCCCGCCGATTTTGGCAAGCCTTCCCAGGAGATCACTGGGGTGCCACTCCTCGTGAGCGCTGGGTAGATGCCTTGTATGAGAAAAATCAGCCCGCAAGCTCAGCAGGGCATGTGATTTTGTTTGCACTTCCCAAGTTCTCGAGTGTTGTGTAAATAGCGTAATGGAGCTGATGCACAGATGCATAACAGAGCGAAGGTCTTGAAGTACCTCATAGACGTTGACTTTCTATTATTGTTTGTATTTGGATATTTTTTGCTGTTTGCTGCTTCTTTTTAATGCTCTCCCAATTGTCAAAACCAACCAGGTCAGAAGAACAAGCAAAGTGGGTGAGTGCCTTGCTCTGCCTGCCCCCCACCTCCCCAGTAGACACCAGGCAGCTGACTCAGCTCAGGTGAGGGAAATCCTTTCAATCACCTCCATTGGCCAACGGAACCTGGTGGAAGATGCTGCGTAACTGTATTGTCAGGTGCTGGGCATCTCACCTAGCAGATTCAGACTGGGCATAAGGAAAAAAAAAATTTACAATGAGGGTGGTGAAACACTGGCACAGGTTGCCCAGGTAGGTGGTGGATGCCCCATCCCTGGAAACATTCAAGGCCAGGTTGGATGAGGCTCTGAGCAACCTGATCTGGTTGGACATGTCCCTGTTTCTTGCAGGGGGGTTGGATTAGACCTCATGCAGCAAGCGCCACAGCAAAGGAGATGAAATCAGAGTTTGCCTGTCACAAATTAAAGACCTGTGGCAGACTGCAATGCTGTCAGTGCAGTTGCTCTTCAGAGGAAGGGCTTTAAATAAGGATTTTTGGTAACTTCATAGGGCCAGGTGGGAAAATTAGTATGTGTGGGAAAAGTGTCCGGCTGATGACGCAGTGTTGTTTAACCCAGTAGGATTGTGCTGTTGGGAGGACTGTAACACCAGTGTGGCCAGCTGTAAGCTGGCATGCACAGCGGGAGGCACATGAACTCCACATGACCAGGTGACATGGAGATGGATGGGTGGCACATGCCATTCTCAGAATTTGGCAGCACAAATTGGCCTTTGCAGTCAGTCACCACGCCTTCCTAGAGCTCCTCTTCGATCTCATAGCTCCACTTGGCATCTGAGTCATGTACACAGGAGAAAGTCAGGTGTTTTCTGGGGAGAGCAGAGGCAGAACAACGTTTTGCCATTTCTCAATCCTGTAACAAATGCCACTAAATCAGCAGTCCTCACCTCCTCCGTGCAAACCCAGTATTACTACACACGTTCAAAGATCAACATTTCTAAACTACACCTTGATCCTGAGGTGCCTCGTTAAAGTGAGACGAGCATTTAAAAACAGAGACCAACTGGGAAACTTTTTATCCAGTTCACTTGTGCAAACCCACAGCTGCAGCTGAGGCTTGCCCACTCAAACCAGAGAGCACACGCTGAAGTCCTCAGCGGGGCCGTGAGCATCAGCCTGCTGATGAGAACACCCTCTCTCAGGAAACTCTCTGGATTTATTTTAAAGCTTGGGAGTAACATGAGTCAAGCATCGCAATCCAGAGGGATGGTGCAGCAGCGTAAGCCCTGATGAAAACACGAAATTAAAATGGAAGAGGCAAAGGATTGAGACACTGCAGTGTCCTCTGGAGCAAACCAGCTCAACATGGGCTTTTCCAGGGCACTCTCCCACGTGTTCTTATTTGAGACGTGTCCCCCGGCCAGGACAGACCTGCACTCTCATCCCTTTAACCGCATTCATGGGACATTCCGGGGAGCACAACTAGGGCATTCCCAGCAGCGGGACTGCTTGTGCCATGTGGATGTGATCCTCTGGGGAAGCTGGAGAGGCCTTATCTTCATCATCACCCCTGCCCGCACTCCCACCTGAACTCATCTACGTGCCCTTTCCCATGCCATTGCCTTCCCTTCCTGTATCCCCATCCCAGTGCCCATCCCCATCCCTATTCTCATACCCATCCCCATCCCCATCCCTATCCCTATCCCTATCCCTATCCCTATCCCTATCCCTATCCCTATCCTCACACCCATCTCCACCTCCTTCCCCATCTCCATTCCCATCCCCATCCCTGTCCCCAAACCCAAGTCTATGCCCATGTCCATGCCCACGCCCAAGCCCCGCCCCTCCAGATCTGCTCCGTCACGGCCCCGCCCCCGGCGCATGACTCCGCACACTCCCCGGCCGCCGATTGGCCGCCCGCCTAGAACGCGCAGCAGGCGTCGACGGAAAGCGGGGGACGCCATTGGCTCGGCCCGCCATGACGTCATCCGCGGCGGCCGGGAGCGTGACTCGGCGGGCGGGGGCGGGCCGGGGCTGAGTCAGCGGCGGGCGGATAAAGGCGGTGGCGGCCGGCTCGTCTTTGAGGTGAGGGTTTCGGTGTCGGTATGGAGCTCCCGGGGCTGGGCGAGCACTGCTCGGAGCGCGCCTGCAAGCAGCTGGGTGAGGAGCGGCCTCGGGGCGCGGTTCGGGGCGGTGAGAGGGGACCGGTTGCCCGGGGAGCCCCGGCCGGATGGGGCTCGTAAGGGATGGTGGGGGGCACGCACAAATCCTGTACCCCGGCTCTGTCCCAGGGCGCTCTGCTCTGTGGCAGGGGGGCTTCTGCAGCTCCCCCCCGGGCAGGTTGGTCAAAGGGTGTTGAGCCCAGCGTGCTCTGTTCTTGCCTGTTGTTAAACTCTAGGGGAGGTTCAAAGGATAAAAATACTTCTGAGGCTGGGCTCTGGGTTTGTACTTCAGCTCCTCGCTCTTGATTAATGCCTCGCTCAAGTTTCTGCCTTCAAGCAGCTCCTGAGGTGTTTCTGGCTTGTGCTGGTTTAACCCTGGCTTAAAAAAAAAAAAGAAAACTTACCACTCTTACTCTATCAGTTTGAATATTTATGAATAATGATTCTTTCTCTAGAGATAACTGGATCGTCACTACACAAAAACTTGCTTTAGAACTTCCTTGGTGTCTTTTGTAAGTACTCTTACACCTGTTAGCTCTGCTTGATGAGAATTTTTTTAATATTATTATTTTTCTCCCAGACTTCCTTCCTCTGAAATGCGATGCGTGTGGGGAGGTCTTCTGTAAAGATCACATCCGTTACGATGACCACAAGTGTGGCTCTGCCTACAAGAAGGTAAGTTGCTCTGCATGAGTCAGTAACCCTCAGCAGAATTGCTGAGTCATGGATAAAGGTTGCTCTGAGACTTGACCTGTGGCTTCAATAAAAGCGGATGGGAGAACCACAGGATGTAAATTAATGATACAGCTGTATTTCAAATATATAGGAACATAACGTTTCACAAATCGGTACTGCTAGATTCTAGGGTTTTTTTTTTCACTTTCACTGCATCTTCCAGAGAGGAGTGCTTTGTATTTTAAGTAATGTGTTGTGGCCTAAAACTTTCTGCAGCCCCAGTCCTTTAAGTTGAAGGATAGTAAACATGAAGCTGCAGAAGAAATAAAGAGACGAAGTGGAGCCAAACTCGGATCTCTGGCCCATACTTGGCCTTTGAAATGTTCAAAGGCTTTAATTCCAGAGAGCCTAGAAGCATATTTAAAGTTAACTTTCCAAATGTGTTGCTACAAATTGATTTGGCAAAGCACATCTGTATTTTTTTGGATAATGATTTGCAGTTGCCTTTGTGAAGTATATCCTCAAGAGCATTGGTGAATGAGTAGAACATAAAACATTTGAATACACTTCTGTCACCCATGAGTAAGAGAAGGGGAAGGACAGGAGAATAATTGAGTTAGACATCTAATTGGTGTTCTGTGTTCTTAGAATGTTCAGGTTCCAGTGTGTCCGCTCTGTAATGCACCTGTCCCAGTACAGAAAGGGGAAATACCAGATGTTGTGGTTGGAGCCCACATGGATAACGACTGCAAATACAATCCAGCACAGCAAAAGCAGAGGGTAAGTAAGGAAAATGCTCTTGAAATCTAAACTGCCTAAGCTAGGACTTCTGACAGCAGAATGTGTAGAAGCTTGTTCTGTTTCATCTTAATTCTAAGGGAATGTGAGCGTTTGTGGTTCAGTTTGGTCATTACTTGGGAAGCTGATCACAGAAAACAAGCAAACACTACCAGCTTCATGTTTTCTGTTATTTAGATCTTCACAAACAAGTGCTTAAAGCCAGGCTGCAAGAGGAAAGAGATGATGAAGGTAGTTTGTGAGCAGTGTGGTGGCAACTTCTGCATAAAACATCGGCATCCTCTGGATCACAACTGTAAAGGGAGCAGCCACCCCATTTCCAAGGCAGGGTAAGCTCTATTTATGATACTTTTTTTTCCTCTCAAGCTGAAATTTCAGAGCTGGTATTGGGGATTGGTGTGGAGCTCAGACAGATAGGGAATTCTGTAAACTACTGGTCACGTCAATAAAACAGCTGCTGTTTTCTCTTTGTATTTTGGTCCTAATTTCTGAAAGTCTGTGAGCCAAGATAAAAGCTTCTTGTCAGAAGCTTTCCTACAATGCTTCCAAGCTTACCTATCTTGATAGCATGACTCCTAGTGTCACTGAACTGTGAATAGGCACTGGCCATCTAAAGTACTCTTTGGTGTCTGGATCTATATACTAGAATCCTTAAGTTCTTTCTAACACTTTGAAGTAACAAAGAACAAAATCAATATCTTGCCAAGCAAAAGTTAGACAGATTTTTATGAAAACTAAGTTTCTTGCAGGCAGATGTACCTTCCTTGTTCTGTGTAATAGAACTGTAGGGCTTGTGATAGATGTAGATAACTAAACTGGATGGAAGAATGAAACTACTGGCAGTGTGCAGAAGAGGTGCTGAGCCTGGTTGTGTTTCTTTGTAGATATGCAGCTCTGATGAGAGCCTCTCAGGCTGCCTTCAAGTCAACGGGAGCAATTGGAGTGCCATCTAATGGGAGACTTCAGCACAACAGGTAAAGCTGTAGAATGAGAAGACAAATAAGATTGTGTTGACACAAGAGTATTTTTAAACAGTGTAGGAGGGCCACTGTCATACCACCACCTGCTCTAGAGTTGGTAGTTGACCTTTGATCGGTGTTGGGAATGTGGCAGAGGGGTTCTGACAGCACAAGTAAATCTTTACTTCTCCGCACTGTAGTAATTAAAATAACTATATAGACACAAGCATTAGGACATCAGATTGTTGTAACAGCAGGGTAGTCTCACACCTGCTCAGTGTGAGGCTTGGTCAAGTTCTGGAAAAACGGTATGTCCTCAGAATGCTGAGGAGAGTATAGCAAGTGTCTGAGTCTAAGTGGCCCAAGCCCTTCCCTGCCATGGTGACTGAAAGTCCTTGTAACTGAAAGTTCTAGTTGTGTAGCTCTTACAGTGCATTCTTTTGTGTTTCAGATGCAGATAGTAGAGGCTCTTCACCTCTGGATCAAACATCTGTCAACTTTAAAGTTAATCTTGTCTATAGGTCTTTAAAATTTTCTATGTAATTAACTTATTTTTGTAGTATAATGTTTTGTGTTTTCAATAAACTGTTACTCCTTCCAAGCCAACTTTATTTGTTCCTATATTTGGAATAGGAACTGTAAGACTGTGGAAAATACTTGGTGGAGAACTGGGGAATGGTGGTAGGAAGAAGACTAAACTTAGTGCAAAACACAGCCACCTTTGCTTAGTTCAGACTTAGCATGACCTAAGACTTTCCCAAGATGAAAGCCTGAAATACAAGCTATTGTCATATGTCTCAGTCCTTTTGGAAGTGAACTGGCACACAATGCAGCATTCTGCTTGACAAACAGCATATGTCAACATGAAGCCAGTTTCATATAAGCTGCCTCTTGGTTTCTGAATGCCAGTGCAAGTACTTAATTTATAAAGCCATACCTAGTCTTTCTAAGCCCTCCCTAAGCAATTCACTAAAGGCTAGTGCTCACAGAGGCATGCACAGTATAATTCTTCATAATTTATTGCTCCTTAAATAGAAACCTAGATTTGCATGGGTATCTTTTGCAGTTGGGGTAAAAAGGAAGCCAGAAAAAGTAGCATTAACTGTTTCTGCCCTGTGTAATGAGAGTGATGCCAAAATAGAGCATTGCCTAGGGAGGCCACTCTTGCTGTCTTCCTGAGAAGCTTAAACAAGTGAGACCACAACAGATATGCTCCATCTATTATCCTGATCAGCTATTTTGGCTCTTTGAAACTGCATGAATATCCAGCTGCTTAGCTTGAGGCCCTAGATATTGTAGGTGGATGAAATGGAAATGTGCTGTTAATGAACAATGCTAATTCCCCAGATGGGATCTAAGTAGACCTTTCATCTAACTAATTGTGGAAAAAAATGCCAAGGACTACTGATGATGTCAGGGGGTCGAGACCTCAATTTCATGTGTCGTTGGAGCCATTTCTCTGCACACCGGGGCTGGTGGGCTGGCTTAGGAGCAACTGAAGGGTAATTGCAGTCCCTTGAATCACCTGCAGTGATGAGTGCCCAGCCCTGTTTTGCTGAGGTGGGAGGATGAGCAGTCTGCATAGGAGAGACTCTTGTGTTCCTTGACCTGGGAAAAATAATGTTTGATAACACTGTAAGAGACGTGAGTGTAAGTGCAGTTAATGCTTATGCTTTATACAACCTTGAGATCTACTGCAGTTGTGCAAAGACTGTTGTGTGCCTCTTGTTTTT
Source organism: Ardeotis arabs (assembly GCA_011801015.1). Lineage (NCBI taxonomy): Eukaryota > Metazoa > Chordata > Aves > Otidiformes > Otididae > Ardeotis > Ardeotis arabs. Next base: position 10,678 of record JAAGAY010136060.1, read on the forward strand.
CTTGGAAGAGGCTTAATCCTTAGAGTACAAATGCTGCCTAAAGAGGAAGTGTGGGTTTATGGTCTGTCACAGTGATAACATGCAAACAATCAACATACTGATTTGTAGGCCTTTTATCAAATAGGGCAGAGATAATGCAATTTCTGACAAACACACACAAAAAATATGTGCTATCCCATATCCATGCTTGGCCCACTGTGATTTCTTCTTATCCAGGATAAGTTTTTGGAGAATGATCAAAGCTATACGGAAGGCTGTAGCTGGCCAAACCGAATGTGTGGAGCTGGGAGCTATAAGTTACCACTGCTAATTCTGTATGGTCTAATTTTATGCAATCATGTGGGCAAAATTGTGATTTCACAGTGTCTGTAATACTGTGTTTAACCACAGGATGTCACAATAGGATACGTAATAAGACAATCGTTATTTTAGGAAGTCTAAACATAGAAAACATGCTTTCCCTCTTCATGTTGGAACAAAAGCTTAAATTACAGCTCTAATTTTAGATGCCACTACCTACTGATTATCCTGCGTGCTCTTAATGCCATGGCTCTGAGCCCTGGTACGCTGCTGCAGTACTAGGATGTTTGTAACCTGTCTGTGCGATGGATAACCGGCCACACGTCCCCAGGCAATGCTGTGCACCCCAGTACAGGAAGCGGGGAGAAGCTGCAGTTGCTGATCACGGCGTGAGGACATGGACCAGAGCCGAGAGGCTCTGCCCAGCCCAGCAGCGATGGGTGGAGGACAGGGTTGGCACCCCACAGTGTAGGGAGGGGGTGGAAGGAGAGGAAGGGCAGAAGGTGTGACCCTGGTTCGGGCAGGAGGAGGAAGCAGAGGTGTGAAGGTTTACCTCTTCCCATCGGTGTGTGTAACGGGGAGCTTGTTGCCACCAGCATCTGCCACCACAGCCAGCACCTCCGCTCCTACAAAAAAGCAAATGGAAACAAAAACTCTGTTTCAGGTTGTCATGAAAAAATTGCTCCATCTACGCGTCTGGTTTTGGTAATTACTGTTGCCCTTAAATTACCAAGGGGAAATGGAAGTGTTTGTGCGCGTGGTATTTATAGAAAACGAAAACACGGAAGCCAACTCCTTCCCTGGAAACCTTGTCCTCAGGGACGCCTTCTTGCCCCCTCAAACCGCAGCGCCTGCCTCTTCCCGGCGCGTTTCCTCAGGACAGCCGATGGCGCCTTCAGGGCCTGCTGGCCAACAGCGGCCACCGCCCCTCTCCAGAGAGCCGCATCGCCCGGCACGGCACCCGCGGGGCGACCCGCGTGGGCCCGCTGCGGCCAGCTGCACCCCGGCTTAGGTGGGGAGCAGCGGGGCTGGCTTCCTGCCGGCTGTCCCTCGGGGAGAGCCCACGGGTGGGTGCTGGCAGGCCCTGAGGTACTGCTGCCAGCCCTGCGCCCGGGTGCCTGTCAGAACGCGGGGGGATCTGTCGGGGCGCGGGTGTGGCCCCGCGGGACCCCCGGCCCCGGCGCGGACAGCTCAGCCGCCAGGGGGCGGAGCAAGCCGTGTGGCGTGGCCCCGCCCCTGCGCGCGAGGAGGGGCAGGACTCCGCCTCGAGGGATCTCAGCGCGGGAAGGTGACGTCTAACCAAGCGCGCCTCCAGCACGCCGTGTTCCCGGTGGGTGCTTTAAATCCCAGCGTGGCTTTCTATTGGTCAGCCGGGGGATTGACAATCCGAGGGCCAACCAGACGCCTCCGTGTTCTCCTTTTAGCCAATGAGAGAGAGGGGGCGGGCTGCGGCGCCAAGCGTGGAGCTCAGTTAAATGTGCGGCGCAGGCGGGTCTGAGAGGTGCGTGCGGTGCGGGGCGGTGGGGTGCCCTGTGCCCCCAACCCCACGGGGACAGTGGCGGCCTCGGGGGGCGGCGGGAGCCCTGGGGGTCCCCCAGCCGGGGGCTGCGGGAGGGTCGGGAAGGCCCGGCCCGGCCCGGCCGCAGGCGCAGTGGCTGAGGGGGTCGCTCCCTTCCCCCCCTCGCCCCCGGTGCGGTTTCCCTCCCTCGGCCCCCGCAGAGAGCGAGCGCTCGGTGCCGGCTGTGCGCTGCCGAGGAGCTGCTGAGTGGTGCTGGGGAGGGGACCGTAAGGCTGCTTTTCCCGTGACGGGTGGGCCGTCAGCTCCTGAGAGCGCCTGGCTCAGGTGTGAGAACTCTCTCTCCTCACGGAGCCTCAGCTCGCTCCTCGATAAAAGGAAAAGCAAACCCCGGGGTCTTGCGTTGGGAAGCCGGCGAGTAGGTGCCTCCCGGGGGCTGCTGGCCCACTGAGGTCCTGCCCTCCCACCCAGGGCCTGGTCGCACCTAGGCCTGGGCCTAGTCCTAGGCCCGGCCTGGCAGGAGTGCCGCTGGCCGAGGGGCTGCTGTGGCAGAGGTGTCGGGGACGTGGCTCTCTGTTGCTCTGTCAGGCAGCACAGGAGGTTCCTGCCCTTGGGCTGTGTGGGTGCCTGCCAAACTGGGTTTGTGGGCTGTTCTGTCCTTCAGAGTGTGTTTCAAGCTAAATCTTTGTAATTGAGTCGAATGTTGCCTTTGTGCTGTTACTGAGAAAGTGACCGTGCTGGGGCAGCTGTTGAAAGCCACTTCAATCAGATTTTTCTCTCAGAGAAATAATCCGTAGTTACAACTAGGCTTGGTTTTGGAACCAGGTTTTCTGTAACTCCTGTTGACCTTTGCCCTGATGTCAGTATAAAATGAAAGATAAAACTAATGAGACATAATTCTTTAAGTGCATTTTTTTCCACATTCTATATGAAAATAGAAAAACTTGCACTATTAACAGAATGAAATAGGCTTCCTTTTTGCTTGTGGGTATGTGTGTATGTACACATATGTATATTACTAAGATGACTAAAAGTCAGATTAATGTATTTGGAGAAGAGAGAGGCCAGGTTGGTGTTATCTGAAGCAGACAATTTTTCACACAGTCAAAGGTGGTGCATTATAACCTGCAGAAAGCACAGCATCAGTGCTGGGGGATGGCTGCCAGCAGGGTCAGCGAAGCGTTTTCCACAGAGGCCTGTGAGGACAATAGATGTTGGATTTTCTACAGGAGAATGACATTCTAGTTTTACAGTAGCTTAACTATAATGTAATGTAGAGGAAACATGATGAAAAGTCCCCCAAATGGATTGGAACTCAGTGCAGACATACCTTTTCATAGTTAAGTAATCACAAATAATTCTTGTAATAAGTTAACTAGTCATAAGTAATTCTCAGTGTAATTATAGTAAAACTCTGTATATGAGACAGATACAATATAAAAAAAAAAGGTTCTAACCACAGTTTGGTGGCTTCTATTACAGAACAGTTCTATTTTAGAATGCCGAAAATGAATGTGGAAAAAAAAGAAAAGAAGGCAGAAAAAAAAGAAAAGAAGGCAGAAAAAAAAGAAAAGAAGGCAGAAAAAAAAGAAAAGAAGGCAGAAAAAAAAGAAAAGAAGGCAGAAAAAAGGAAAAAGCTAAAGCAACATGTAACCCAAAGGGGAGAGCTGGAATCGGAAACTGAACCAAAGAAAAAGAAGCAAAATCTGCAGGTAGGTCCTCCCAGCTTTGACTGTTTAATTCAATGGAATGTGGATATATTGTTAGCTGTGGTGGTAACAGTAGTGATATATTGTCAACTGGGTTTAGAGATTCCATACTGAATCTGAATGTCCTACTTGATTCAGTTGCAATGGTTCCTTGGATGTGATCTACCTAGAGTGGAAGTTGAAAGAAGATAAATTAAGCCAAGTCTGGATACAATTGTAGCAGTCAGAGTACATGATCTCTGTTTGGTTTGGATGCTTCTGTGAAAGACAGAGAACGGATGAGGGCATGTGAGTGAAAGGCAAACCAAATGGCTTTAAGCAACTGTCATATGGCAATATAGGCGTAGCTTAAGTCTTCATGTGATACTGAGTGGTTGGAAAAACATGAAAGATGTTTTCTTGGAAATCCTCTTGATTTTTGGACAGAATGTCAAGTGGCCAGAAGGTGTCAGCAGTCTCTTTGTATTACTGAACATTTTATGAATTAATTTTATGAGAATTAAATTAGCAATATCGAGATGTTATTTCAGTGCAAACTCAGAGCTGTAAGTTTTTTGTGATGGAAATGATACATAAACAGGGCAATTCAATTCTGCTGTTCTGAGTGGTTACTGTAGAACATGGATCAAAGGAATATGAAGTGGTTTGAGAGAAGTGGAGAAGGAAAGGCAAAGCTTTTTTTCCTTGGGAATTATTGAGGTGGTATTACGCTATGGTCTTAAAAACTCTCTTATGTTTCCTCACCTAGCATAAAATAGATGTGAAAGCTGCTTGTTACTTCATTTATCATGAGATATATAGCTCAGTGGAGATCATTTAACTAAAAAGTAGTATATTTTGTTACTAGACTTTATTTAAGCTTATTGGCAAGAATATTTTTGAGAGCTTTTGCATGCATAAGTGTCTCTAGCTATTACATTTAGAGTTTGTGAAGCATAATATAAGAAAAGCCAACCTATTAGCGGTAGCTATGCAGAGATGTGTAAATGCTTGCAGTTTTGAACTCAGCAGAAATATTCTTAAGTAAAATAAGGAAAGAGGGCATCTTTGTCTATATCAAATCAAGAAGAGAAAATCTGGTATTTATAGCTTAATAAGAGGGAAGGTTTGTCCTTTTCTTTGTAGGGTATTATAGACTTTAGATTCACAGTACTCTAATTCAACTTGAGTGCAAATCATTTTCCAGGAGAAAACTGTGAAATTGAAATGTCAAAATTAAAATTGTATTGCCTGTGACAATCTGTGTAATTTAATGTAAAAGTGAAGAAATCCCAAGTGGGCTTCAAACCCCTAGCAAGTGGGGCCTTTTTGGACTATCTGGCTATATCAGGCAGAACTATGAGGCTGCAGAGTGATGTGCTCAGTTAGTCTGGATGGTTCCAGAGAAGAAATTTGGAGCAAAAATGAGAGCAACTGCTTGAGAGTGTTTGTTCTGCGGCCTTACTTTAATTTTATTTCTGTTACTGTAAAATAAGCTGGAACCTTGATAGATCTACAGAAATTCCTGAAGCATGATAACTGGATTCTGATGAGCTGTTATTGACTTTTATTGCAGTAACTGAATTAAAGAAAGCTTTTTTTGGCATTTTTAAAGTAAGGATGGGTAGGCTCCAGTTTCTCTGAAGGAGTCTCACGTGTGATGGAAAGAAGTCAAAAGATACCTGTATAACACATTTGCTTTTGGTGTGAGGGAGTTCATTAAGTCACTTTACTTTCCCCGTTATTTACTTTTTTCCTCTTCTAGTACAGAAATTTTAGTCTCCAAAGTGGGAAATGTAAATCTCTGATTTTGTTATAAAGCTGCAGGCAGGGAAGTTGAAATATGTCTGAAGTGACTGGGTTTAGTACACATTGATCATTCTTTCATGAAATTTGTTTCAAAAATTCTTACCAGCCTAAGTATAAAGCATTTTTCCTTGGAACAACTTGACCTTTCAGAGTAATCTTGATGTTTTATTGATTTTCATCTACTCAAGTTCTTCTGTTTACATTAAATAGCAATGAGCAATTCAAGACCAATATAAATGTTTTCATGAATGATTTTAGAACCACATAGCCCTAAATGACACAGCTCTAGTGGAGCTGAGCAATACAAGTTCTTAAACTTTATTCAACCTTGGTTTTTTTTTTCTGACAGATTTCCATAATGTTAGTGTTTTATTTAGCTACTTGGCAATAAACTCCACATTTTAAACATTGATTATTTTTTTTTTAATGCCTGAACATTTGTTTTACTTGTTTTTTAGTGATTTTGTAGTTTACTAACATACTTGTTTGTTAAACCTTCCTGTAGTTGGAGAGTATTCTTTTGAATTGCCAGCTGGGATAGGCATAAAGAAAAGAGATTTAAAATGTGCCATCTAGACTTGATGGTCTGATGTTAAATACTGGCTTCTTAGATAAAAACTTCCTGATGGACCTTGTCTGAGACAAATTAATTTTGTTTCAGTTCTCTGAAAAAAAAAATATTTACAATATTGTTAATGTGTAATCCAGGAATAATAGATGCATTAGAAGTGCTTGTTTGCAATTACGCGTGGCTTGCTTCTGAATTTCTTCACCCTTCAAAATGCCAGCTGCCTTAGTGCCACGAAGTTTATCAAAACAGCAGTACTGACACTTGCAACACTGTAAGTAGGGAACAACATGTTGTGGCTGCTTTGTTTATGAAGGCTGTTTGAGTTCTACCAGGAATGACCTTACTGTATCAAAGGATCTTTTAACCTTGTAATTTAAGGGTAGATCTTGTTTCTCCAGTGCTGTATTCAGAGCTGCAGGCTTTCTACAGAACAGTACGAGATTTCTTCCAGAGCTGAACATCTATTAGGCAAGACTCAGAAGTCATAATTGGTAGAAAACAATATTAATTTCCTATTCCTTCCTAATTTATTCTAGCAAAGATTGTAACTTTAAGGAGTATTACAATGACTAAGAGACAATCAGTCTTTATAAATCAAATCCTGTTCATGGTTGAAGGGTGCTTTAGGTAATGTTCCTGCAGTCAGTGGGTGTTTCCCTTGTATGTTCCTTGTTATCTTCAGCATTGCAAATGACTGGAGGAGGAGGAATCAACATTTTCCCCAGATAAAGGCAAAATCAGTGGGAAAGGAATTTAATTTTTGAGATTCCATACAGATAGTACAAACAATGGCAAATAAACAAGTAGCTCATGGTGTTTCTTCAATCGGAGGGCTAGAGTGCAGGTGCCCAAACAGTAGGATCTGTTTAGCAAATGGAAAATGGCAAAATTAGTAGGGAAAGGTTTTTCTGTTCAGTTTTTTTGGAGGTTATAATAAAGGCCAATAAGGAGTTATTAAGCAGTACTACAGCAAAGCAAACCACAAAAAAAAAAATTCTCCAAAATCATTGTTTGCTTCTAGTGGTGGAAAACCCCATACAATTATGTTTAAGCTGTGGAGATAAACATTTTGGCATGAGCTTGGTGGAATAGCTAGGAATGCTGCTTTGATGCTATCTCTAGTGCTGCTTGTGATCAGGTAACTGGAGTAGTAATTAGAATGTTTAACGAATGCAAACCAGACATTCATGCTACAAAACCTATCAAGCGGATACTGTAAAGCTATCACTGGAAAGTGTATTTATTTATTTGACAACCCACTAATTCATACCAAAGCCCGTTGTTGAAATAATGAGTTGTGGATGATTTGCAAATAAACTCAGTAATCCCTTATTGTTCAATTAGTTTATTTTTTTAAATTAATGGGAGGCTTATCTTGTAATCATCAAAATAACTTGTTTTGTATTTTCCCATCCTAAAAAATGGCATGAAGTTAAAACTTAGTGTGATGTTGCCAGATTTTCTTCTGATTACCAAACTACCAATATTAGCTATATCTAATATACATTAAAAATATATTTTGGAAACTGCTTGCATGGCAATTCCACTATGAACTCTTCCTGCATTTGTTTAGCTTTGCTTTACTAGCTTAATCCTCTGTTGTATGCATTATGTTATCTGTAGTTATTAATTTTTGTTTAAGAAATTTGTAGAAAACAAACAGAAAAACCCCCCAAAACGGAAAATAAATTTTTAAAAAGTGCATTTTATTTAGCATAACCTCCTAAAATAAAAATTTTGTCTTGTGATTTTTTTGACTAGTAAAAAAATCTCTAACATGCAAATAGAGTTTTGTCCATGTTATGAAGAGAAGATGACACAATATTTCATCCTCTGTCCATCCTTCCATCTCCCCCCATGCTTTAATGTAAGGATACATCAGCGGGTAGCCGTCTTCTGGTGATAAAGGGGAGGTGCTGGCTATTTCTCAAAATGGTGAAGTCAAATGTCGGTATGGATATTAGTGCTGGTTTTGGTCAGTCTGTAATTGAAATGTTGAGCTTATTTCTCTTTTCTTTGGGCTACCAATGTTTTTCCTTGTTTTATTTATATTTTTTCTTACTTGCACAAAGAGACAAGTTTGGCCCATTGGCTTCTCATTGCTTCACTGCACAATGGCCTTCTAACAGTTGAAAAAAAAAAAAAAAAAGAAGCTATAAACCCATTTGGCATCTATGACTTACTGTGTGACATCTTACTTGGTTTGTCTGCTTTCTTATCACTTATGCAATATTTCTCAAATTAGGAAAAAGAAAATTTAAAAAAACCCAAACTTTGAGGGTGGCTGCTTATGAGACTGAAACATTTGTTTCCTGCTAACACTTTTTCATCAGAATATTGATAGAGTTGCTTTAAATTATTGTATTAAATTAACCATGCATTTATTTATTTTTTAAGAGAGGTAAATTTGATTGTGATGCCATATAGTGTTTATAAAGCATAGTGAGCCTTTTGTAAACAGACATGCCTATGAAGGTATAAAGTAGTGTCTGAAATACGGATATGCATAGATTAGGCTGAATAATTTTGCATTCCTTTGAAAATTATTTTTGTAATGGTAGGAATAGATTTCCCAGGAAAGAGTATTCACAGCTGGGAAAACAGTTGCTACTTTGAAGATGGTTTTCCCAGGCGAAAGGCTCACGTCCCCAACTGTGTTTGGTATAAACAATATGTGGTGCCTTTCTTACTTTTGTTTAAAGGAATTGTGCTTTCTTCATTACATGTTGATCAGCAAGAGTTTCATGCTAATTCTGGGTATTTGCCTTAATCTGTATACATTCAAAGTTAATTCCTTACTTTTATTAATATAGCCGGGGTATGAAAGTGGTGCCGAGTTTGACGGTGAAACACAACTGTCCCTTCTTTGCTATTAAGAGGGGAAATTCTTCCCTCTCTTTTTGGAGCAGGTACTTGACGTTTCCTCTCAGCTCCCGTTCTTTACTCAGTGGTGAGACCTTCCTTGATGGTTCTTGTTAGGTTTCCAGTATAAATCCTTGCTTTCATGACTTAGGTGCAAATATCCTCACAAAATTGAAATTCAGCACAGGATTCCCACTTGTGTGCAGATTTTGTTGAGTAACGGTCTTCGAGCAGTTGTTGAACTAAGGAGCAGAGGCTAGATCTGCTTGACTGCGTGTCACCCAGCTTCAGCCCTGTGAGAACACCGTTTTCTGTCCTCTGTCAATTATGATTTTTTTCTAGTTCTGTGTTAATGACATCTAACTCAAAATGGAGAAGAGGCATCATAAATGAAAATTGCTGTGAAAGGCCCAAATTACTGAATATAGAAAATCTGGCAGAAAACCTCAAAATATGTATAACTTCCGTTACAGAAAAAAAAAAGTCCCATTGTGTGTTTGAATTCACAAAACACATTCCACTTGGCAAGAAATTAAGTTGTAAGCTTGAAAGGATAAATATTTGCTACATTCTGATATAGCATAATGAGCAGAGAAATGGGCATTCAAAGGCAGTTGTTCTTGACAAGGGCTTGAAACTTGGAAGTGTGCACAGTATAACATATTAATGCAAGCCTGACTCTTGTGGATTTGTTACTTCCTCTTTATTGTTCTTGGTTCTGTTTCGTTAATGTTAATTTGTTAAAAAAAAAGTAGAATGCCACAGACTTAGATATTTAAAATATATTTATTCTAAAAAGGTGCAGTTTTCCCTGGCCTTGACAGAATGCTACTGTTTTGTTCAACAACATAGGAGTCTGGTATAAGGATTTTTATAAAATACAAATTATTGTGTGTTGACAGAATAGATTTAAAAGGTAAAAAAAAAAAAAAAAA
>JAAGAY010136061.1:0-47857 GCA_011801015.1 Ardeotis arabs
TGCTCTGTGACGACCCCCCGCACCCCTCTCCCCGGCCGGGACCCGTGGGGTGGGGGGGGGGGTGGAGGGGCAGAAGACGAAGGTCAGGGTCTCACCAGCTCCGCGCCGGGCCGTAATCCCCGCTGGCGCCGCTTTACGGCAAAGCCGTAACGGCAGGCACCGCCCTTCTCTCCGGCGGCGGGAGGAGGCACGCCATTGGTGGGGGGGGAGCACGTGGGAGGAGGAGGGGCTGGTCGCCTAGGAGACGCGGCGGCGCCGCCATGGTGAGAGCGGGCCGGGGGCGGTGGGAGGCCTGGGGCCTCGGGCGTCTCCCCGTGGCGGCGGCTCGTTCCGGGGGCTCCGGGCTTGTTCTCGGCCCCACGGGTGACCGAGCTGCCGGCGCCGAGAGCGTGGCCTGCTGGGGTCGGCCGCCGAGCTGCGCCTGCGCTCTCAGTGGCCTCTGCGGGCGGGAGCGGCCTAGTGCCGGTGTAGCCGCAGCTGCAGGGCTTTGAGCTCCTGCAGGTGGAGAGCAAGGGTAACGGGCACCTTGAGAGGTGATGAGGTGGTGAAGTGGGTAAGGGTTGGGCTGAAGTGTTCCAGGTGGGCTATTGAAGTGTACCAGTAGGTGGAAAAAAAAGGTTGAAGGCTTTGAAAAATCCCCTGAAGGGCATGTTAGCTTTTCTGCAATCCCTCGAGCTAATTTCTTTGTGCTGTGGTTTGTTGCTATGCCTGCTTAGCGTAAAACCCAGCTTGGAGGTAACTGAAACTCTGTTGGCAGGATTGCTCTGCCGTAACAAACCTCTGCATGCCCCTGCACAGCCTGTCTTCTCCTTTTTCCCCCATCTCCACTCCCCAGGGAATTCCTAGGGGCAATTAATCACACTGCCATTATATAAGTTCATATGGCAATATTTAGACATTACACAGAAAAGGTGATTGTTTGGTAAATCAGTTAAGGGATTCACTGTTAGATGTTTGGCTTTCTAGAACCTGTTCTTATTTCCTGTAGTCATTTGGAGACATCTCCTAATTACATTTTTTCACTTCATGTGGGGTTTCCCAATGAATAACAAAAGACTTGGTGGTGTTTCTGTGTTCTTTTGGGTCATTGCATGATGTAATTTAATGTTATTAGGAGCAGCACACAATATCAGTTGATCAGTTCCGAAAACATTTCTTGACTAAATTGTATCTTGGATTACATTATGTGTTTGTGGTACATTAATTTTTAAACAGTATGAATAAGTAGATATACTTATAGATATACTATAACATAAGTGTTATCTAGCCTGATAAATTATAATGGTCCAGAGTCATGTGTTAGTGGCTAGTTTTCTGCAATATTGAAATTATTGTCATTGTAATTTTTCAATAGTTAATTTCATCTAATTTTAGAAAATAGTTGTATTTTCTAATTCTTCCTGTATGCTTGATACTCTGTTCTCTAATGCTCACTCTCCTTTTTTTTTGCCCCCTGATCTTCTAGGGTCCAAAAAAGAAAACAAAGGTAGGTAGGCAGAAATATGCTCTAGTTCAGAAACAGCATTTTGACCCTTGCAGTGTTCATTTAGATAGTGTGCTGGGACAATTCTGTTATTTTGGAAATTATAGGAGTAATATTACAAAGCACTTCATGCTGAAATTAAAGTAAGCATCAGTTACTTCTGGACTTAATGTCTACAAAACATTATTTTAAAGAGGTTCTGTGATAATAAAGGTGCTGTGACAACGTAATTGTATGCAAATGTGCTTTTTAAAAAGAAAAAGGTTTTAATTTTTGTTCTTCAATCTATATTTCTTCTGAGCCTGTTGGTCAGACCCAATCAAATTTGAAAGGGGATCAGGACACTAAGCTTATGTACCTTTTGCAAGGAGGCTGAGTCGTGTTCCTGCAGAACTCCTAGAGAGGAGGTGGCGAGCGCAGCCGCTCTGTGTTTTGCTTGGCAGTGGATGTCCCGGCAGAGAGCCAGTGTCCTGGCTTTGAGCCTCAGGCTGGCCACAGAACGCGATGGGTACCAGGGACAACACACAGAAGGCCATGAGAAACTGGATTGCATAAATTAATCCCGTGGATTATTCTTAATTCAATGATAATGAATTTATCCACCCCTCCACAAAAAAAGAACACATTCAAATGTGTTCCTTGGAGAACTGTGCATCTCGGTTTTGTCAGTACTATGTTAAGTTGTAAGAATGTGAAAAGTTGGCTAAAAAGTTATTCTAAATAATTGAAACAAGCTTATTTTTCATTTTCACTGGGGAAAAAAGTAATAAAAGGTTTTGTGGGGTGGGTTGGTTTTTTGGGGGGTTTTTTTTTTCTTTTTTTAACTGGAAGGAACTAATGCTTCCTTGAAATCTTAATGGGTAGAATTGTGGTTTTTGCTGACCCTGTTCTAGGAGAATCTTGCACGTAAATGCTTTGGTAACAAATGTGATAAGATTCACGCTAACTCTGGTGGTGTACATTTGTTGTTGGCACTAAATTTTCACCTTTTTTTTTTTTTTTTTCAAGCTTTGTTATAACCTCTGTATTCAAAGTTACATTTATATATAAATTTATTGCCATGCAAAGTAGTGTAAAGTGAATAGCTTTCCAAGTAGTTATTTATATCTGAAAATATACTAGTCAGAATAAAAATATGAAATACAGTATTTATAACACACTTTTTATGTGATGGATGACAAAGGTTCTAAGTTAATTTCTAAGTTCTCTGTCAGTTGGACTACTTGCAACAATATTTTCCAAATTATTAGGAATACTCAGGTGCAGTGGGTGGGGAGACTTCATAATATCACCATCTTCTTTTACAACTGTCTGGACTGAAGTCCTCTTTCTGTTGTCTCTCCCTGTCAGTTTTGTTGGACTTCTTTCCTTTGCCTCGTCCCTCTGCAGGATGGGCACTGTGCTGCTGTGCTGGTTTGGTACCGTTCTGTACCCGTTTCTCTGTGGAAGAGTAGGACTGCATTCCTAATAGATGCCTTTGATCCTTAGTGCTTATTTACACTGGGATACCATCCAATTATATTCTCTTGCAGACGCTGTGGATGAACTCATACTGTTTTAGTCATTTTACCTTACCCGACTGAATCCGTGTAAGCGCTTGTCTCTCACCAGTCATGGTGTGGGGACCTGGGATTCAGCTCTCTGATATGCAGCATCCAGGTTAGATGCTGAAGTAGAGGATGTGTCTCCTACTCTTTTCACATTGCCTCACCCTCTGAACCCATTCACATTCCATATTTTCTCTGTTTTAAAAAAGTAAACATTTGATTTAATTTAATTGTATTTCGTTTGTGTGAGTCCCTGGCAGAATACCATTGTGCAGCCAGTATGTAGATACACCACCAAATGCAAGTCACTTGTTTTCTTTGACATCTTGTCTTTTGTCTTCCATCCCTTTGCTTTCAGCCTTAGTTTAGGCTGCTGTCACTCTGTTTTCTCCATCTGCTGGAGCCTATGCAGAATATCATGGTTTATTTTCTCATGGCTACAAAAAATAGCCTCATGTGTCCCACTCATAAACAGTAATGTTGGCTCTGAATTAATTTTGCACTTCAGCCTCCTTGTTTTTACATGCTCCACAAACTTGTTTTGATTTATTTCCTGGCCTCCCTCCCCCTTTTTTCTTTTTTTTTTTTTAATCTGTTATATTCAGGCCTTGTCTTTGCAGCATCTGCCTTCAGGAACACAACTCCTCCCTCCTGTCATTCCATCAACCCCAGATGGACTCAAGGCACATTGACTGTGCAAGTTTATTACGCCTGCAATACAAGGGCAGTTCTACCTGTGTAAACACTGAGTAAAACTGAATAAAGATAATTTAGTCCTTAGTAAATCTGCGCTTGCTGAGGACTGTAACCTTAGGCTGCTTTTGCTACTGCATTAACAGGAAATCAGTGTTTTCCTCTTGTGTTTCTTTATTTTACATGCTGTTTTCTAGTGACAGCACTGATCCTATACATTGAATTAAACATCCCAAGACTGTGTCAACGCAAAAAACAAACACAAAATGCAAACAAAATTATAATAAAAAATAAAAACCCATCCAAGAATCTTCCTTTTTGCTGGTGAGGAAAAAAGTGAGGGGCCAAATTCAAATCTGCCATTCCAAAAAGAATTATGCTTTCCATATCCTAGCTGTTTGACTTTCTTGAAGGCAACGTGGCCTCATGTGCACAGATCCAATTATCAAATTTTTATGTGTATCATCAGTGAGGAATCTATGAATTGCAGGACAAAATAAGTGTTCTATTTTGGTTAATCTGTTACATGACAGTAGATCTTGCATGTTACTTACTTTTTTTTTTTTTTTTTTTTCCTTTTAAATGCATACCCAGACTGCAAAGAATTGATAAGGAAGATAATTTCTGAGAAACCCAAGTTTAAAATACAGTTATTCTAGGATTAACCTAGAGGTTGAACAGTTAACTGTCTCGAATAGCAGTTAGGATTTTGTGACAGTAAAGAGCACTCTTTGGTAGTTGTCTTGTGAGTTAGATGCTTCTAAATGCCAGACCTGCCCATATCCCAAAATACATTTCTGAATATTTCCCAAAATGTTAGAGGTTCTAACATCCGCTTTCTTAGCAGATCTACCTGTTGCTTAATTTCCACATTAAACCAGGAGATTTTAATATTCACCTGGTGTGGCTGTGTTCAGGAGTGCCTAGCATAGAATAATATGTTAATTGTAAGAGTGTGGTGAAGCAATGGAACAGGTTGCCAAGAGAGGTGGTGGATGCCCCATCCCTGGAAGTGTTCATGGCCAGGTTGGATGGGGCTCTGTGCAACCTGATCTGGTTGGAGATGTCCCTGCTTCCTGCAGGGGGTTGGGCTAGATGACCTTTAAAGGTCCTTTCCAACCCAAACCATTCTGTGATTCAATGAGTCCAGAATGTGGATTGCTGTTCTGGAAGCTTCATTGACTGTGTAGTGAGTCTAAAAATCTTAATTCAGAGATCAGATTAGAAGGGCAAAGTTATAGACGATGAATACCTCCCAAAATGTGTTAAAGTAATATTGACATTTGTTTTCTTTTAATTTATTGCAAACATTAAGTCCGCTGGCAAAAAGAAATTTAGCAAAGCTGAACAGCTGCAATTACAGAAAGAAAAAGAAGAAAGGAGGCTGAAAGAGGAAGGTACTGTGCACTTCATTTACAGGGGATGCGATGGCACAAATAACTTATTTTAATTAAATGGACAGAAAGTAATCTCCCAAACGATACACACACCAATACCTATGTCTGTTTCACGAGTAGAGGTGATTAATCACTCTTTTCTTGTGTGGGCCGAATTCTGTGTTACTGCCTCCCACATCTCATTTTCCTGTTAGAGCCATACTCTTTTTCTCTAGTTACTTGTACCCTGATCAGGAACTTGGGAAGGAGGATGGTTGGAAGAATTAATTTTTTTTTCTCTCTTACCATTACCTCTTGAAATATTCTCCACAAGTTAGAAATACAGTGTTGTGGTTTTCTCCCCCCCCCGCCCCCATCTCCTCTCAAGCCTACTTATCAGTAGACATGGGAAATTCTCTCAAAAGGACTTTTTCCAAAGAAAGCCATCAGGCTACTTCAACCTGATACCCCTATCTGAACATCAGATCCATCTATTCTACTTCCCTTTCTGCTATTAATCCATCCTCGTGGGGGTTTGAGCATGCTATGACTGCTCATAATAGCGACTACTAATCATTAGTAACCTCTGTGGATGGGGGTTGCAGCTCAGGTGAGTACAGGCGGATTTGTGAGGTGCTGTTGCTCTTGCCTCTATGCAACACAGATATATTTGAAGTGATTTGCCTGTAGGCAGTGACATTCAAACCATTTGGGAACATCTGGATTGATGCATGGGCTGTGCTAGCTTAGGCTGAAGGCTTAGAGTTTGAAATCAATTTTAGTTTTCACATCCTCTCTGATTTTCTAGTCCCCGTGGCAGCAAAGAAGAGCTAAAACTATGATCAGGAGAACTGATCCTGAAGAGGATTTCAAAGAAGTAACTGTAAGATTGAGGTACCCACCAAAGGTTGTAGGAAGGGAGATGACTAGCTTGGGGCTGAACCACTCAGGCAGTTTCACCATAGACATTGGATTAAGAACCTGGGCCTGTTCAAGCTGTAGATAAAGGGACGGGACACTCGTGCTGCTCTTTCTGAGGGGAAAAAGAGGGGCTGCTGGTCCTTGTCTCCACTTGTGTTGTCACAGGCCGGTAAGAGTAGCACCATAAACAGTGTGTTTTAGTGCCATGATTCAAAGTCATTTGGCTCGTTTGGAAGATTTCTGCACAATATAAGATACACCTTTGTGTGGCTCATTATTATAGTTGTTTTGTCATTACAGCTAATAAAATAATTTGTCTGATTTTTTTAAACAAAATATAATTGTGCTCTTGATATATTTCCCAATCTTCAGAGGAAGCCCGATTGCAAGCTGAACAGGAAGAAGCAGAAAGACTTGAAAAGGAGAGAATTGAACAAGAGCAGAGGGAAAAGCTTGAGGCAAAAGTTAGTTCATATTCAATAGTTACTGAAAAAATTGAATCCTCTTTCTAAACTTGTGACAAGGTCTGTAAAACATTATTAATTTAGTGTGAGAATGGAAAGGAATTTCCTTATGTCCTTAATGTTGGGAACAATGTAGAGGAAATTTTCTAGATTAAAATTAATAATGAAAAATCTAGCCAAATCACTGAAAGATATAAGATCTCACAAGTTGAGAAGGTAGTGAGCTGGATTAGTAATTAAATAAAACACAATACATGTAAAGTCATGAGAAATGGTCCTCAATTTTTTTCTATAGTGTTCTTTCGCTAAGCCAATGTTTGGCTTGGTGTTGCTTTCATCTCTGAGACAAGATAGTCTTGCCTGTTTCCGATACATAAGGATGCTGTGGTTAAATACATTAACTTCTGGGATATGTGATACTCCAGTTTCAATAAATACTTAATTTTTTCTACTTCCACTATATTTTCAATTGGATATATTTTTTGTGTTCCCCATAATTACATTTGGTACAGTTGTGGCCAGAAAATTTTGGTATGAATTCTAGAAGTGGTTACATATTAGGACAGATGCATTGATTTGTGTGTGTGCATGTATATATATCGTGTGTGTGTGTGTATTTGAAAATGTGTGATATTTTCTAAGAAGACTGGAATTCAGAAAAAAACCTCATTGGTAATATTTAAATATTTTTGTATTTAAAAGAAAAAAAAAAAGGACATTTGGGACATTTGCCACAATTTTTTTTCCCCTAGAAAAAAGTCACTCTTGCCTGTGCCTCTCATCCTTCAGAGAATATTTTTTTCTCCCCTAGAGAGAAGATAAATTTAAAATAATAGAAATTATAAGGAAAAAAAATATCATCTTGCACACATTTTTCCAATGTATGCTTACATTTTTCATGAGCTCTCGTTAGAGATAGTTCCAGGATTATGATACGGAAACTGTTCAAGTGAGAGGTTAACAATCACATGACACGTGTTTATCATGTGGCTCAGCAACTAATGTGATGACAATAACATATTGTGAACTGCAGTTCTTCTCAATTAAATGTTTCATAAAAAAGCAAGTTATGAGTCTTTGGATTTGTTTAAATGGTAACTCATTCGAATGTCCTAAATGTTTTTCTTTGATACAAAATAATTGTAAGTAGTGAAACAGATATTTAACTCCTCTGATTTATATATAAAATTTAATTTTTTTTTAAATAAATATATAAAACAGGATCGAGAACGAAGAGAATCTGAACTAGCAGAACTTCTTTCACTGGAACAGAAGTTTTTCTCTGCAGAGCAGTGGAAAACAGATTATAGAGCACATGCAAAGGTAAGCTTTCTTTCTGAAATCTGCCCAGTGTTGTAGAGGTTCAACAATGAAGAGACTTTAGACTATGTCTCCATTACAGGATCCAGGAATGCTTCTGTTTCTTGAACTTAGATGTGTGCTATGACTGCATGCATTTCAAGTTCCATCTCAGGGTATTAACTGGCCATCCTCACTGTCTTTTATCTTCTATACTTTGGTGTACACAGGAAAGAAATATGGGCAAAGAGAAGCCTGCCTGGCTGATCAAAGTATTAAGGCCACTCAGGTTACCCCAGCAGTCAAGAGGAATTGTAGTTTCAGATATTCTGGTATTTGTCCTTCCTTTTCTATTGGTTTAATTCATTCTACCTTTAAACATTTCACCAAAAAAAAAATCACTACAAGGGCTTAAAAATATTTTTATAGAATTTAAGACAATTGATAATGGTTGTTCCAGTGGTTTCTGGATATGAGAGGTCATCGTTCGGAGAGAGGTTGGCCAAAACTTTCAAGGACACAGCATGAATCTGGGTCAGATATCAGGGCTTGAAATACATGAAAATGCAGCTAAGCGTTAACATCTGCAGTTCAGGGTGACATACGTGGAGGCTGAATTATCACCCAATAGTACTATGTGCCCGTAAAGTTAAATTTTAAATAATAGGGTATGGAAATAACACTGGTAGAGCATTTCACTCTTGTAAATCCATCAAACATAATTCGGTTTGGTCAGTTTGGTTCCAGGTAAGGTTGAATACATTTGTAGACACAAAGATTTTTCTCTTTTTCATGTATATCACTTAGTCCTTTATAAAGCTTCTGTGGAACAAATTTAGAATGATAGGATAAATCACATTAGAAGGGACTTCTGAAACTCATATAGTTCAACCTCCTGCACAAAGCAGGACAAACTCTGAAGTTAGATGAAGGTGCTCACTTGGGTTTTGAAAACTTCTAAGGATGGGGATACCACAGTATCTCTGGGCAACCTAGCTGACTGCTTTACCGCTCTCATTGTAATAATTTTTCTTTAAATCCAATTGGCATTTCCCTTGTTACAGCTTGTGATCTTTGCCTCTTTGTCATGACGCATCATCTCTGTGGACCTTTGAGGAAAGTTTGCCTCTGTCTTCTCTATAACCCCTCTTTAGGTACTGGTAGATTGCAATTAGCGCCTCCCTTAGCTTTGTTAGTCCTCTCCAGACTAACAAAGCTCGGCCTTTTCTCATGTGTTGTTTCCTCCAGTACCCTAACCACCTAACCATCTTAATATCCCTCCTCTGGACTCTCCAATTTACCGCTCTTTCTCTTGTACTGAGGGACCCCAAACTGGATGCAGCACTGCAGATGTGGCTTCAAGAGCCCTGCAGAGGGAACAGTCCTAGACTCACTGACTACACTCTTCCTGGCATGACCTGCTGTGCCCTTAGCCTTCATTGCTGTAAGGGTGTGGCATGATAACTTCATAGTTATGTCTCAACACCTTTAGATTATTTTTGTTATCTTTTTCAGTTGATGACAAGCTCTGGCTTTATTATCCTTGTGAACAAAATAATCTGAAAGGGGACAGTTGTTGTTTATGGATGTTGCTGAAGACTATTTCTTGGAAGCAGAAACATAAGCATTTCTTTACTTTGAAAAGTAATGACAAAATAGAACTATTATTTTACAAATAAATCTTCAAATAAAATATTGGTAGATTATGGGAAATACCGGAGCCTGTATTATTGTGCTGTAAAGACTATTTAGGGCAGAAGAAATATATAATACTGAGTTTCCACGTCCATTTCTGAACAATTTCAGTTCAGATTAACAGATACATTTACAAATTATCATGAAATCTGTTCTTTTTCTCAAAGAACAAGTGTTGTTATTTTTAAGGATATGTTTTCCTGATGATGAAACTGAAGCTCTCCCTGAAGTGCGAAGGTGTAAAAAATCTAAATCAGATGTTTTAATTATGGGAGACTGATCTGTCTTTTATACAGGAGTTTCCATTGCAGTGAGCACTCACTTATTATTGCTTTTTTTTGAAGTCAGTGGAAATGGTTATAGAAGTGGTTGGGAATGCAGTTATACAAGTGCTTTTACGTTGTAATGCCATCTTCAGTAACATCGCGTTGTTAGTCTTCACAGTAAACAGGGAGGCAAAGTTTCCTTAATATCTTACAATGTGGATGAAAAAAATTACATTATAGGTGATAAATTGATCCCATGAGCCAACGTTAGGCTCATGTGTAGAGTTAAGTGGGTTTAGCCTGTTGTGGATTTTTTTTCTTCCCCCACCTATAAGAATGACCAATAATTGATTTGAAAATAAAATTATTAAAAAAAAAAAAACCAAAAACCTAGAATTTCACATTGCTACCAGAAGTTTTTGTAACAGGTGAATTCGTACTGGTGAGGAGGAGGAAATCTCCTTCCGAGGCAGAGAAAGGAGGAAAACTGTTCACGTAGAAAACTCCTAAGCAGCTTTATTGCCAATGTAGGAATTTTCAGTTTTGTTGGCAGCATCTGGTTTGAGAACCATCTGCCTCTTCCACCTGCACCAGTTCTTCATTTATGTACTCAGTCATTTATTCTTCCAGCCTCTTATTTGTGGCAGGTACTGAATTCATTGCTTTTGTAGACATGCAAGCTCTACCTAGCAAAACAGAAACCACTGATAAGTGAGTATAAACAGCAAATGTTAGGTGGGAAGAAGTAACTTAACACATTAATATCAAAGTAAACCATTTTTTTCTGGCTTAATGTTAAGCCAGCTGGTGTTACAGTCCTGTTTAGATGCAGGTGTGAATGTATCACTATCATATATTCTTTCAGAATCCTATAGTCTTTCAGAATCCTCCTTTTTCTTGTAATAATGACAGTGGTTTGCACTGCATGCCCATATCTGCTTGTCTTTGAACACTTTCTGTAGTGGGAGCACTACCTCAGTTGTGATGGAAATCCTGACCCAACTGTACTGCGGGAAATAAATACTTTCATGAGCTTATGGCGTGAAGATCAAAATAAGGACATTCAACTTGCGATGGAGAAGGGAGAACAGGTGCTAAATGTAAGTGTTAAAATGGTATTTTTCAGTTTAAGCTTAGCAGAACATAACAACCCCCAACACCTTTCTTTATTTTCATTTTCATTTTTCTTCTTTTTTTTTTCAGCCAAATGACTGAAATTGGTTTTAACCTTTAAATCCCAGAAGTTTTTCCTCAGTTGTTACATTTTTTAATTACAAATTTATTGTTAACTCTAAAGAAGATGACGATTGACTTTAAATATGCAGGGCATCTAAGGGATTTGTGTGTAATGTTTCTACACTGAGCTGTAGTATTCCAACATCCGTCTTCCCTGCTATGTACACTGTAAACAATCTTGAGCCAGAACGTATAAGCTCATGTTATATACAGATGCTTCAGCAGACAGCTGCCTGATCGTGTAACATAGCCAGTAAAATGTCATCTAAGAGCAGGAGTTCCCAAAATGCAAGCCACTAACCATTCATGGTTTGTGAGGCAATTGTAAGTAATTTTGTGGCTGCTCTGTAAATGTAGGATTTTATTTTCATTCATGCTAACTTTATAGTGTTTTTCAGAAAGTTCAGTGGGGTCTGCCAGAAACTGGGGTGAAAGTCGCATGCGTCATACAATGTTCATTGGACTGGTTTGGATCCGAGTGGCAGATTTCCTGCCTTGCAATGCTTGCTGGGTGCTGCCATTTTCACTTTCCGCATACTGCTGTTTTCTAAGCCAGTGGGGAGTGTGCTGGTGGTCATTTCCAAGAATTTCAACAGCTAACTCCTCCCTTTCTTTTCTGCACTGCAACCCAAGCAAAAGCCTGGCAATTGCCCACTTCTGTTCCTTCTCATCGTTCTTTTCTCTGCTCTCACATCTTTCCCATAAGCACATTTCCTCCCCACGGCTGTGTGTTTCCCATCCAATGCTGAAGCAGTTACAGCTACTTCAGACTCTGTAAACGTATACTGCCTTGCGCTGTGTGTTCAGTAAAGTATTATGTGATACTAGAAGATAGTAATTTTTGTTTCGTCCTTACTGGAAATGCAAAGTCATGTCAAAAAGATTGTCTTCTGTTGGTCTAAAACACTTGAAGATTTCTTTCCTGTTCTACATGTTTTTAGAGGAGACTGTTAAACACACTGCTCTGAGGTCTTGTAGATCAGCAGTTCAGAGTTGACAGGGACCACCTCACTGTCAAGGTAGACCATGTTAGAGATGTAATATAAAAAAGGCAGAAGCAGTTACAGTTCTGCTGCTGCTTTGCCACACTGAGCAGTAGCACTGCGATTCTGCAGGCTAAGAGGAAGAAGAGTCTGGCAAGTCTGGAAGGGCAGCATAAAATATAATCTGATCCTCCCTCATCTTGGTGCTGCAGGTCACTTTGGCCATGTAAGAATTTTTTTGTTCTATACAAGCGTTTAGATGTTAAGATGTTAGCCTGTAGTGGAAGACAACAATGTTATGACATTGGGTTCCAAACTTCACGCTAAGGATTGTTCTGAGAATTAAAATGTAATTACTGTATGTCTTTCTATTTTTATTTATTGATTTTTTAAGGTTTCATAGTTGAGATTATTACTATAGAAAATATGGTTCCAAAGTAAAAAATTTCTTTAAAACTAATCTTTGACCAAAAGGTTTCCTCATATGAGCAATCCAGCTCAATAAATGATCTGTTTCATAAGCTGAGATTTCACAGCCCACACGTTAAGGAATGAAGGAATTGAACTAGAGGAATGAAGGAAGGCAGACTTGACCCTGGAATTTCTAGCACTTGACATGATTGACTGTCTAGCTGATAATGCTGGCTTAGCACAATTTCTAGAGATGTAATAGAAAAAGATTATTATAACCGGGATATGCTTAGGTACAAAGGAAGCAAGTTGGCCTCATCTTTTATGACAGAACACACAGTATATTAAGAGTGGTATCAAAATGGAGATACTTTTTACACATGTAATGTCTTCTAGTTAATTGAGAAGTTGCGGTTTCTTCTATTGGACACACCACCAAATGAGATAACAGAAAAAGAAACAGTCCAGTACCAGGAATCTATTCTGGAATTGCAGAATCTGCTTCATCAGAAGTACAATGGAGCTACACAGCACCTACTTAAAGTAAGCAACATTTACTACTTTGAAGTTGTAATATGCACAGTCTACATAAGCTTAGCTACAAGTGTCTTGTGGTGGT
This sequence comes from Ardeotis arabs, assembly GCA_011801015.1. Classification (NCBI taxonomy): domain Eukaryota; kingdom Metazoa; phylum Chordata; class Aves; order Otidiformes; family Otididae; genus Ardeotis; species Ardeotis arabs. Next base: position 12,994 of record JAAGAY010136061.1, read on the forward strand.
GGTTGTTGTTTTTGTTTGTTCTTAAATCGTCACAGAGATTAGTATTTGAATTTCCAGGTTTAGTGTTTGAGTTTCCAGATCATGTGTATAGCAGATTCCAGACTTGTAATTCTTCAAAAGGGCTGAAAATCTTAGCTTTACAGTGGAAATTCCCATCATCAAGACATTTAAGATTAAATTGTTGTGAAATTTTGTAAGATTTATAGATGTTGTAAACAAGGGGCATTGTAAATTTGTTTCCTGTTTTGTCTCAGTGATTTACATTAAAGCTAGCTGACTGTACAAAAAAATTGCAAATGTGAAAAGCAGGCCGTAAGGTTAGCTGGTACACATTTTTTTAATTGTAGGACTAAAATACTTTTTAAACTAAGATAATGGAAAGAGTAAAGACTATTTAAACAAGAAAATGAAAATGTACTCGGAAATCAGTTTTCTGGGTTGCATGTATAGGTCTTGCTTGTTATTTTAACTATTTTAATAATATATATATAAGTATGTTTAGCAAAAGAATATTGTTAGAGGAAACAAAAAAAGGAAAAGGAGTAAAGGAAATACTGAACCAGTTGTATGTTCACAGTCAAAACCCTCTGCAAATGAAGAAATGTTAAATTCTTGATTGTCTTTACTGAGTTTAGGATTAAACTTCTAATGTAATTATCATTTCACAAGTTTTATATTGACAAAAATATAACATAATCCGTGCAGTGACTGTGGGATAGGAGTGCTTCATTGATCAGTAGGTCTTTTTTGTCCACTTGTCCTGAGAAGTATTTTTGCAGGCACATGATTAAGAGAGATATAGGTAGTACCATTAAAGGGGATAATGTACGATCTCGTATTTGGTAGTATTTAACTGACAGAATTGATGAAGTCAGAGGAAGAAAATAAAAATAGTTCAAATTTTAACAGAGATTTGAGTTTATAATTGTCATGGTTTAGTACATAAATACCACATACCTGAGCTTGGTCTGGTGTATTTTTATTCCTACGTATCTTTTTTTATTTATTCAAGTGTAGATGTAAGTAAATCAAAGTGATATAAATAAGAAGGAAACATGATTAATAGACTTTTTTTCTTTGTAGACAGCTAATATGTATGAAGATTCTGACACCGGAAATATGCAGATAGTCATAAAGGATAAAAATGTTACTTTCTGTATTTGGGCCAATCTGAAGAAGAAAACAAGGTACAGCAATACTGAAATTCTTACCTTGAAATGAGTCCTGGCATTGTTTACCCAAGTCAAGTAAACACCAAGAACCAGTTTTTCATAATTCTTTTCATGCTGAATAGCATTTATTCTACAGACTCCCAGCGGATGCATTTCATACTACCCTGTTGCTAGGGAAGGTACTGGTTACATCAGAGTTGTATTAAAGAAACAGATTTTTTTTTTTTTAATGTATAGTTTGTTTCTTAAAATGCTACAGTAGAACCCTGTTACCGCCAGAATAATTTTTATTAGAAAGGAAAACAAAGAATTGAAATTCCTCTGGAAGTAATGTTTCTTGCTGATGCACTAAATAGTTTCTAAGCTGTTAGCGTTGCTTGCAAAGTGGTGAATGATGCTTTGTGCTCAGTTCTCTCTTAGATAAAAGATTCTAGAGCCTGAGATGCTAATATCTTCCATTGTTGGTTCTGAATCTAAGATTTTTTTTTTTTATTAGATGACCATTTAACTGATATATTTTTCAAAACAAGATTTTTGAGCAGACTTCCTACTCCCGTTCCACAAATATGAGGAATAAATTGGGAAAAGGACTTTACCTTGACTAAAGACCTGTTGCTGTGAGGTTTGCTAAGATAGCTAGAAGGCTGGGACCTGAGCAATGTCAGACTGACCTACAGGAAGGGCCCATTTGGGTTGGTGTTAAAGCCTTTTGGTCAGCTTAGAAATGCACTTAACATTTTCAACCAAGAGTTAAAAAATAAATGATGCTTTGCTAGAAGATTTTCAGAACTTGTGAGCAGCTGATCTTATGAAAAGATGAGTATTATTTGAATTGTTCTGGTTTTGGTTGGGCAGGAATTGCAATGAGCAAGAAACTCCAGTATCTGATGAAAGAACCCAAGTTTACAAGTTAGGTACTTGATTTCATGCAAGTTGGCCTCCTATGCCTGCTCTTAGCCTGTTTCCTACACTATCACAAGGATTGGTGGCTGTGTGATGTTGTTGATTATCAAAATTTTATGTCTGTGTATCTCTTTTGGTTTTATGTGGAAGATGCTGAGACTGATGTAACAGAAACAGCTGGTAGCTTCATCTTGCAGGAATTTGCCCATTAAATCAGTCTGTTTTACTAGGAATGTTCTGTGTAGAAGAGCTGCCATCTGATTCTGCCTCATTGCCATCCTGTCAGGACTGTTATTTTTGCAGCTCCTAATCCCCTTAATGCAGTTAGGGTTTTTCTGGAGGGGCTTACAGACAGCTGACAATACAAGATGGGAAGTGTATCGTGACATCTCACTCTGTTTCTTGGACTGTGCCATGGCATGAAAGAGAATTTTTGTCACTCAGTGTAGACCATAAATTTGAATAGTTATGAATAAATATGAAATAAGTGCTGCTAATCTTACTAGGGAATGTATTTTTTTAACTGTTATTTACAGGTTCAAAAATATTGTGTTTTGTGATGTACAGCATGGATTTGATCTTCCAAAGTCACTGGCTGTGAGCAGAGTTGCTGTTCGCATCCTCCATACTCACTATGATCATCTGTCTCCACTTTGGCTTCAGTGTCAGAGCGTGCCAAAATTGGAAGTCTTAGACAGCAAAGAGTTAACTCAGCATTCGAAAGATAATGTAGAAGAACCTGAAGAAGAGGAAAAGAAAGCCACAGAAGAGTCTAGCATACTTGCTGAAGAAGAGACGTGTTCTGATGGGAGAAAGGTAAAAAGTCTCCCAAAAGGCTGTTCTACAATGCTGCTGTTACTTGAAGCCCAGCCACAGCGTAACAGCTTCTTAATATGCTTCTTCATGTTCCGTGCCTGAGAGTGCCGGGTTCTTAAACGTTTTATAGAAAAAGACCACTTGTGTTAATACTGTGCCATTGGTCTTGAGAGAATGGAAGGATGAAAGACCAATGGTTGCCGTACAGAAGGTAGAAAGGTTAATCAAAACTCTTTTTGCTAGCTAGGTAGAAATGATTTCCCCTAAAACCTTGTCCCTGTGGCAATATTGGTGTGAATGTTGCTGGAGGAGTGGGACTGTACTCTTTCTCCTTGGGCCTCCTTGAAGGAAGCAATACCCTCTTCTTTATTCTGTCAGTCTCTGACATGAAAAAATGTCTTTTGCTTTTTATGTAGAGTGCTATCATCTCATGCAAAGAAAACGGCAATAGCATATCTGATGATAGAAATGAGACGCCAGAGGAGGAAACTGAGAAGAAATCAGAAGTCTTGGACATACCGTCACAAGGTATTTGGATAGTCTTTATGTGCAGCATTACAGAAGTACTGATTCTAAATATTTTATTTTATATATGAAACATTGTGATGTAGATGTCTCTGAAAATGGAACAAAGTTTATAAATGTATTGATGTTTTGATAACACTTGAGTTTTGTTGACATTTCTATTAATGATTGTTAAATGCAGGGAGCGAATAGGACAGATAAGAAAATGGATTTTGTCCTCACTTATTTTTATTTATCTGTGTTTATATTCATGTACATGTTTCTTATATTTATGTGTATTTGTGTGTTATTCTGCATCCATTTACATATGTTTATGGGTGAGACAGACAGACAATCTATATGAATCTGCCAGGCTATCTGGTGAGATTGACTTCCTCAGAAAAAAGGATTCAAATGCCTATCACGGTGGGGACTCAGGTAGTGTAGGTATTACTGAGTATTACTTAAATGTCTACTTAAAGCGAGATGAGATACATGCTGATATACTTTGCCAGAAGAGGGCCTAATTCTAGCAACTAGAACTGTTTATCTGTCCCACATAAGTTACGTGAGAAATTTCTTCAGTGTTGTGGTGTCATTTGGTTTAATAAGAGTGAGCATTCTTGTAGTAGTCTTAAATAAAACAACTGCAAACTATTCAGCATAGTTTAGCTGAAATGTACAACCTTTTACTTGTAAAAAGAAAAAAAAAAAGAAACAAATGCCCACACCACTTTGCTGAGCACAGTCCAAGCAACCCCTTGTAAGACTAGACCCTAAAGACCACCCAAACAATGTGGTTTTCAAGAGAAAATAAAGAACTTGAGCATTGTTTGGAGGAATTTACTATTTTATTTCAGTAAGGCTTTGAAAAATCCATGCTGTAGCATTAGGTGAAATGTATGTGCACAGATGTGTACTAGCACCTGGATGTCTTCAAGCTTGCTTATCTGCTTTAGTAAGGAGAGAAGACTTATGAAACTGTGCTTTTGCTGGCATGATAATGGTTTGCAAACCCATTCAAGCACTTTTCAGAACAGAGTTTTAAAGGATGCTCAGTTACCACAACTTCAGTGAAAACAGTCAGCCAGGTAGAAGAGAGGGAAAACAAAGAAGAATGCAACAACAGGAAAAACACTGAGAGCTACTGCACATCTCTGGATTTAACTTAGTTGTACCAGTGTTAAGAGGTTAACTTAGCTTGGGAGAATGAATAGTTTTGTTTAGAAGACGCTTAAATATTTTTGTATTATTATTTTAAAGAGGAAGAGAAAGTGCAAGCTACGACTGTGGCTGCTGGTAAAATGTCTTTTACTTCCTGTGAATTTTTTGCTTGGAATAACTGCAAAAGGACATCATGTTGTTGTGGTAACACAGTAGAGTAAAACCTCTGCATAATGCAACTAAGGCTGACATTAGAAAATTAACACTGTTTTCACTTGTTTTCTAAAAAGCTTGAAGACAGTTTATATAGATATTTGTCATTTTTTTTTGAGATTAGCTCAATCTCTAAAAGCAAATTTTGTAGCACAGTAGCTGGTTTTTTACATTATTGAACAGTTTTTCTTGATCTCTGTCAACAGTGACTTCCATCCTCCTCCTGTAACATCTGGTGCAGTGTTTTATGAGGGCTTCGTGGTGGTTTCTAGGCATTTTTGTCCATGGCATTGATGCCTTCCAATATAATTTTTCCAATTAATTAAAACTTAAAGTCATGTATATTTGTGTGTAATATATACATAATTATGTGTAGAAAAAAAATGAATTATCTTTGTTATCTGAAGATTTTGTTTCATGTTAAATCCCTCTTCATAACTATTATCTTTCACTTTCAGCACGACCTGTAGGTGCCTTATATTTTTTTATTTTCCTCATTTCTTTTCATACCAATACAATCTTACTAAAAAATCTGTCCAGATGCTACTGTATTGTACATTTGTGAAATGCTTCTGTGATTAATGATGTGACTCATTCCGTCTGTAAAACATTATTCGTATATAAAACATTTTGAATTGACTACAAAGTTAGAGAAGAGGTTAATTTGTTAAAAAGGTCAGTACCAAAACAAGAAGTGCTTTTCGTTGTCCAGCTGTCTGTCCCCACCTATCAGTTGTTAAAAGATTTGGGGAACACCAGTAGATGGTGCTGAAGTGCTGCAGAGTGTAAAGCACTTCAAGCACATAGCCTTTTGGTTCAAAAGGGAAAAGTAATAGAAGTGGGAAACTTCAGTGTCTTAGTTTAAGCACCAACTTTGTTTGGTTAATTTTTTTTTTAGTTCAGGATCCACTGATCCAGGAAGAAATTAATGAAAAAGAAGAGGTGATCACTGATGAAAATATTGTTGATTTGCAACAGTTTGTACCAGTGGGTGGTGTGTACCACATTGATGCACTACAGCTTCCACCTGAGGTCAAACAAATCAAGGATTGGAGTATGGTAGAGGTAAGTGAGCAGAGATTACACCCATGTAGTCTTCTTCCCTGTCCTCCTTGAAGAGTTGGTGCTGAGGTGTAGCACCACCATACATAGGCACTGTACATGATTTCTGGAGCAGCACATTGAAGGACCAAGTTTTCAAATAATTTTTCAATTACACTTGGCCAATTTTTTGGAGCAGCTGGGGGAACAGATCAGCCTGTGCTCAGAGAGGCATGTACTTGATCGGTGCTCATCAGCATGGCTAGCACAGATTCTTGTGCTGGAAAAATGCTCTTGGCCAAAGTAAAAGCAAAGAGAGACATTCTTAGGGTTTGGGGTTTTTTTTGTACGTGAAAGGTAGGTACACTTAAAGAAGGATGGTAATAAAATTACTGCCAATTCAGTTCCAGGCTCTGCAAGATAAATATTTGAGGACTACACCCAGTGTATTCTAGTTTTCCCACTTGTGGAGAATGATGCAGCATTGATCTACATCATCACAGTTTTTACTGTGAAGCTGAAAAACCTTTAATAAGTGAAATTCTCATGTGAACTGAGTGTTGTGGCTTAGGCCTAGTCCCCACAGTTTCTCGCTCACCCTCCCCTTCCTCAGTGGGAGGACTGTGGGCAGATCAAGAGGCACAGGATCCTCGTTCCCAGCTGAGCACACAGACCTGCATTACCTAATCACACATGCCCTCTTTCATTCCCTTTAGCACTGTGTGGACAAAGGGGAATTATATCTGCTTTTGCCTCTTATGTGCTCTTGGTTTTATTTTGGTTTTTTGTTTTTTCTTTTTTTGGAGACTGTGGATCCATTAAAAAACAGCCATGCCTACTGTGTAGCACTGCCTTGAGAGTGCCACCTAGAGCACATGAAGGGTTCAAAGGCCCAGGGGTAGTCAGCGTTCTACTGTCTTCCATGGTGCAGTTGGAAATATGCAATATTAGCAAACCATTAATACTAATAAATTTTAAATGGTATTAGGAAACTCCACAGGTGACTGAGTGGACTTAAAGAAAATAATAGGCTACTGCATGTTCTAATAAAAATGTTATCTGTCCTTTTCCCATCTTGCCAAAGTTACTCGATGTTGGCTTGGAGGCATATCCCTATCCCTCAGAGGAGGCTGAAGATGCCACACTTACACCACTACAGATAACTCTTAGGCTTTCTGACAATGTGATATATTTTGAGGATCCTGTGATAGCCCGATGGGATCCTGCAGGTATGAACTTAGGACATAAAATTGAATTTATACCCCTTTTTAAGTATTTCTGAAATCCAGCTGTAAAGAGAAGAGCCAATTCAGAACCCAGAAATAATTTGGGGATTTCCATGTTAACTGATTTGGGTGGGGTTTTTTGTTGTTGTTGTGTTTTTTTTTTTTGTTCTGTTTTCATATCTAATAATGGACTGCCTGGTGAGGATTTTTACTGTGGCTTTTTAATATGAATGGAAAAAAAAATATACACCCATTAATAGGCAGTCCTAGCATGAAGCCATGTAAAGTAGGTCCACTCTAAGCCAAATTAGCTCCTAACTACATGTATTAGTATTAAGTTAACATTCCATTTTCTTATTTTAAAAACCAAATCTGATATTCTAGTTACTAGAGAAGTGCAACATACCTCTGACTTTACATTCATGAAAGAGAATAGAACCTGTTGAAGTGGTTTGATGTTTGAAGTTACTGTTGAAAAATGAGCTTGTGAACCGCTATATAACAGTAAAAAAAAAAAAAAAAGTTACGTTAGTATTTGTATTTCTTTTGGGATTAAGGAGAAGTTTTCAGTGTTGTACTTAAAGACAATTAAAATGAGGAGAATCTTTGCCTTAAATAAATTATCTGTATTTTGTGCCTAATAGTTTATCTAAACTCTGAATATTAATTAATCTAGGATGTCTTTACTAAACTAATTCTTCCCCAGTGGAAGCTGTACGTATATCTCTTTGTATTTTTGCATCACTTTTCTAAAGGCCAGCAGTGGAGAACTGATGGCATCAGCAACGTAATGTATGAAACACAGGAAAAGAGTATCACCTTCGAGATGGATGCCTTTTATACGGTAACACTTCTCCAGCATGCTCATCTCAACATGCCCTATCAGGCATGGGAATTGCAGCCTATGGGTATGGATGAGGCACTACTTACAGTTACTACAGTCTTTGCAACAATTCGGATACAAATTAAGGTATTGTAAAGAAGTTTTTAATAAAACATTTGCAATTTTTTTTTAATATAGAAATATTACAGTGTCCTTTATTAAGAACTTGGGATACCTTCACAAGAGCACTTTGAATCTCAGTCTGTGCCTGGAAAATGAGGGAGGGTCTCCTCCTTTTCAAGCACTGTAAGGAACAGTAGTGGTGATTTAATTTCAGTTATTTTCTGTGAACTGGGCAGAAGAAAGCATCTGTATGATTGTTCTGCAAAGTTCCGCTAAGTGCTTTGATATTGATGACTACCTTGCTGAATTCAAGACAGTTTCACCAGTTAGAGACTTAAAAAAAATTCTTCCTCTCTCCTCCTACCTATATGAAGAGAAATAAAAGCATTTCAAACAACCTACTGCTACTTGTTCCTTCTAAAGGTTCAAGTTACGCATGACTGTCCATATGCTCATTGCCATATAAATTGGCTCAGTAACAGACAGATTCATTCATTCACAGTCAATGAAGCCTCCAGAACAGCAATCCACATTCTGGACTCATTGAATCATAGAATGGTTTGGGTTGGAAGGGACATTTAAAGGTCATCTAGTCCAACCCCCCTGCAAGGAACAGGGACATCTCCAACTAGATCAGGTTGCTCAGAGCCTCATCGAACCTGGCCTTGAATGTTTCCAGGGATGGGACAACCTGTTTCAGTGTTCTACCACCCTCATTGTAAAAATTTTTTCCTAATATTAAACCTAAATCTATATCCCTCTATTTTAAAACCATTACCTCTCGTCCTGTCATAACAGGCCTTGCTGAAGAGTCTCTCCCCATCTTTCCTGTAGGCCCCCTTTAGGTACTGGAAAGCCGCTATAAGGTCTCCCTGGAGCCTTCTCTTCTCCAGGCTCAACAGCCCAGCTCTCTCAGCCTGTCCTCATAGGAGAGGTGCTCCAGCCTTCTGATCATCTTCATGACCCTTCTTTAGACTCTCTCCAACAGATCCATGTCCTTCTTATGCTGGGGGCTCCAGAACTGAACACAGTACTTCAGGTGATTTCATGATTTCAAAAGAGTCAGTATGAGCATAAGCATGGGCCAGTAGACCAGTGTCGTTTCTGAAAGCCTACAGAAAAGTGGTTTTCTTCAGGATTATGTGAATGAAAGTTCACAGCCCAGAGTGGTATGCAATGTATGTGATATCCAGAATAGCAAAGATATTAATGGTGATGGCCGAAGCAGAAAATAGCTTTCATGACCAGTAAATTGCTTTTCACTGGTTTATACAACAGGGTAATCAGTGTATGTTGTCTTCAGTAGTGGTGGAAGAGAAGGATGTGCTTTCCCACATCACAGGAAAATGGTTAAGTCCAGTTCACCTAAGAGCAGTTTTGAAAAAAGCTGGGGTGAATATTTTCCCAGAAGAGTATTCTCACAAGTATGTCTCTGTGAACAAGAAGGTGAGTGCAAGACTAGATGGTTTTCCTGTCGTCTTTTTTTTTTTTTCCGACCTATTTTTCACTTAAATAACATTTTCTTGTATGAAGACTTGTGCAGAATCAGGTGGCAAGTGTACTAGCAGCTTTGCCAGTGGATTCTGGTTAAAGCAAGCTTTCTCTTACATTTGTATAACACATAGAAAATATATCTATCATTCAGCCTAATTCTAACCTGTACTTTTGCATTACAGGCTCCTCTAGCAGAAGTTAGGGCCTATCAACAGATGGCACTGCTTGCATCTGCTTTTGCTTTTGCCTGGAGCAAGTGGAATGTAGAAGCAGGTCAAGAGCAAGTAGTGTTCAAGGTTTGTGGATTTAGACTAAACTTCTAGAGGAAAAAAAAACAGCACAGAACACTCTCACAGTTAAAGAGACAGAAACAACTAGCTTCTATAAGTTATGCTCTTCTCAAACATTGTCTTCAACCCCTGCCTATGCTCTTAGTGGAGCAGCTTTAAGATTTGGGGTTGACTACTTAGCAGCATCCAGTAAAACTTCAGAGCCTGCTTTGCTCCACTGCTTCACAGCCATGCGTTTGTGGAGGTCTCTAATGGGACACATGTCTCAGGAACAAAGCACTTGCTATTGTGCTAGGACGTATAGGTCTGCTATCGAGGCTTTAGCCAAAGGTAGGATGATAGAGCTGGATGTTGATTTTCATGGAGTATCCTACTGCAGGGGTCCTCTGAATAGCAATCTGACAATACAGTGCATTTTTATTTTTTTTTCTGCAACAGGTAAGTGAGCATCTTAAGGCAGATTCTGTCAAAGAGTGGTCTCTCTACATGTTTAATGGTCAGAAAGCGCAAAAACTCAAGATCACTGAAACCAGTGAAGCTTTTTCAGAAGAGCTAGAAGAAGGTTCTGAATTTCACTCAACACTCTACCATATGCTTAAGGACTTTGCCAGCAAAGAAGCTATTGATAAAGTGGAAACAGCTGGCTTCCTGTTCATTGATGTTGTATATCAGCTACTCCTTGCTACTAGAGTTTTAACATACTCTTAAATACTGCATGCTTTCCTTTAAAACTTTATTATCAAAAGCTTTCAATAAAGTTACATTTCAAGTCACCAGTCCTTTTCTAGTCAAGTCATTGAAACAGCTTCAGTGACTAAAATGCAAATATTCTATTTTTGTTACAGCAAAATAAGTTCTTTATTCTTTTGTGGCTAGACCACTTAGTCATATTTATTGTTATCTATGTTCAAAATTACTGTTTTATGGTAAACCTGAACAGAACTGAGACCCTTTTAGGTACTTGTAAAAGTGACTTTTGTCAGAATGGGGAAAAAAAAAAAAGTTACCATTTCAAGTCATGCTTGAAAAACAAAAAACAACAGAAACCAAACACAATCCATCTCCCAAAAAACCACCCACAGCCCAACAAAAGAAACCTAAACATATAACCTTAAATATCCTGTCTTATCTTCTCATACTATCATCCAAAACTTGGAAGTGTAACTACAGAAGTCAGAACCTTTGTTATACTGGGGGTGGTCCATTGTGTTGAAGTCCTGTGTATGGCCACAACAGTTGCTGTAGTGAAGTCCAGGAGTCCCCAGTTCCGACAGGTGCTGCATCTGCTGGTCTTTGAAGAGACAGCCCGGTGAGGAAGCTTGTAAGAGCAGCAAGAAGTACCAGGATGGAAACAGAAACCCAGAGAGTTTTGTTAGCGTTGGAAAAGGAACTCTTGAAATGGGATGCCCATGATGACATTAAATTGCACCTGCACAGAAGAGTAAGAGTGGTTCAGTTTTTCTTCAAAACTTGGAAGCCCTCTCCTTCACCCCAAAAGACACCCTCAAGCAAACCAGACCCCACAAATATACAGGTCCTTAACTATCAAAAGCAACAAGGTCATTGCTGTATTAGGAGCTATGTACAGTGGTGGCTTATGATCTGGGTTTAAAATGCAGACTTCAGTAAGCAAGTTCTTGATAAGCTCTTTAGGGGACTGACCTGACCCACAAGCCCAGTTGAGGCACCCATGCTCCCTGTACCACATTATGTTTCTGAAGAAACAGCTTTTTCACAAAAGCTGCCTTGCAGATCATCAAGAAATCTCGCTTGTAAAAAGCACTGGAAGTGCTATCCAAATCCTAGACCTCTCATGACACTGGATACCTCCATCCTTTATCAATAATAGAAGAAAAAAAATGTATTTGTTCTTGCCGTCTTCTCAGTTGTACACACTAGCATAATTGTTTTGTCTCCTCCTTGATCAGGAATGCTCAAAGTGGAGGCTTAGCGTAGGATATTCACATGAAATAAACAGCAAGAGAGGTTGGATCACAGCATGGCGCTTTTCTTTACCTCACTGATCAGGATTAGTAACTAATCCCTGGTGGGGCAAATCTCTGGCACCTGAAATTACTTATTCTCAGTTGGTTTGTTTAAGAAGTCTACATTAATAACCAAACCAAAGCCACTGCTTTGCTTCCTCTGCTTGTGTCCACCACCCAAACACTGCTTTACCTCATGATGTGAGAAAACTTACACTGACTCTAGGTTCCATTTCGATGAGTATTTTCCTTTTTCCGAGACACTTTCTTTCCTTGATGGTTCTTCTTGTACTTCAGCAGGTGATTCTGACTGCTCATGTCTGTAAGCAAGCATCAACAGTTCCAGAGCTTTTCAATCAAGCATTCAATTTGACAGAGCTCACAATGGCTTGACTTGATAGTTAAGAGTTCATTAACAAAACACCAGCCAACCCTACACACACATCTCTGAGGAGGTTGCTGTTGAACTTACTTTGTTTCAGCATGTTCATCTTCATACTCTGCCCAGGAATATGTGCTAATGAACCGCTGCAGTGAAGGACGCTTCTCATTTTGCTTTGCTCCCAGTCGTCCCCTGTCATATTTTAAAGAAATTTGCCTTAATTTCCCCATGAGAAATACATCAAGAAATTAGAAATTCAGCAGCAGCCTACTTATTTGGGTAGGCCTTAGACAAATAAGAAAAATATGGATATAAGTGGATAAAAACCTGGGTATAAGGAAAAAAAAATTTACAATGAGAGTTGTAGATCACTGGAACAGGTTGCCCAGAGAGGTGGTGGATGCCCCATCCCTGGAAACATTCAAGGCCAGGCTGGATGGGGCTCTGAGCAACCTGATCTGGTGGGGGATGTCCCTGCTCCTTGCAGGGGGGTCGGACTAGATGACCTTTAAAGGTCCCTTCCAATCCAAACTGTTCTGTGATTCTAGAATTCTATGAAATAAGTTTCAAAATTAGTTTCCTGAAATTAGGATTTTATTTTATTTTTTTTTAAAAAAAATAAAAACAACAAACAAACAACAAACCCTCAAAAACCAAGAAAACCCACACAACCAAAAAACCAGATCCACCTAGCTGCCTAGATTTCATATTTTAGTTCTAAAGCAAGAAAGTCGAAGTAATTTTTTTTTAAAACTCTCAACTCTTAGTAAGAAAATAAATAATAAAAAAAGAACCCTAGTATTTATTCACGAAGGCTCATTTACCTGTTGAAGCAAGTAAAACTAATGTGAAAAATGCAGCCTAAACATTTTGCCTCAAGATGCTCCAGAAGTTGCTTAATACACAGTTAGGCACAGTTAGAGTTGAAAGGTATTTAACGCTATGCAAAGACAAGCCCAAGTAACTTTACCAACTGCTTGCTCTCCTGTTGAATTTATCACTCCGTTCATCTCCATCAGGTTCGTGGAATTGGGCCTAGAAAATAAGTTTGACGCACTCACTGCGTTGGCATTTTTGTGTTTCAGCCCAGTCAGTTTTGAGAAGGTAAAGCACCTCACCATCTGGGAACCCTTACTTACCAGCGGCAACCCAATACCTGCATTTCCAGCACTCCTAGGCAATGTTGCAATGCTAACTCTCCGGAGGGATGACGGTGGCTATACAAATAAGAGGCATTACTGACTCTATCAAGGAATGACTGGATTACTCACTGATCACATAAAATACCATCTGTTTTTATACAAACTATGAAAAAAAAAAAATAGATGTTGATATTTAGCTTGAAGTGACACACAAAGAAGAATTAAATCATAAAACCATATTCTTGAAAGCAGCATCTTTCCACATTAGCTGCTCTTCCCCCCAAGCATCTGAAGTGAGGCTGGCCACACAACTTCAAGCAAAATACCAAAACTGAAGGCATCTAAATTCTTCTAATGGTGCTCACAGGAATTCCTACAGTTAATGTGAATTCCTCCCGTCTGTGTTTTTTTTTTTTTTTTCCATCTCTGTGCTAAACCCTTTTTCTGTAGCCCCAATGAGATAACCACACAGGAACAATATTTCTTGACCATTGCGTGACAGTACAGCCATTTCAGCTTCTGTGAACACTTCATCTTCTAAGTGGGACCACGTGCAGTTCCCTTGGGTTGGTGGAGGAAGGTGGGGGCAACTGAAAATATCCTCATTGTTGATGACACCAGCCCATATTTGAAACAGAAAACCACCAAGTGAAGTATGCAGCGGAGCACCAGCACATGACAAAGAAAAGAAACAGTCAATCACACACACACTTAACACACATGAAATTTCATGTTAGGCTGTAGAGGCCATTACCTTAAAGTTAAAAGAATTCGGTAGCTTTTTGTTTGTAGATTCATCTGTGAAGAGATCAAACATCAGAAAGGCTTACAAGAATGCAGTGAGCTTTATTTGCGACTAAAACAGCTACTGCAAAAAGACAGACCTTAAGGGAAGAGTGTATCAGAGCACTCTCAGAAAGCAGAAATGAGATTTCAGGAAAAAACTTTCTAATTCATTAGATAAGTTCATAATATTCACGTACTATACATCCTCTACAAGCATCAATTTCTGTTGCTTTCATTAAATGTATTCTTGTGTTTTGAGGCAGTTACAGGAAAATCTTTTACAGCCAGGAAGGAATAGCCCGTGATTCAGAAGGCTCCTGTGAGGATTTTACCACTGTGCAAGGCTGCCCTTTCTGTTTTGAAACTACATGCCCTATTTTTCAGATTAATTTAATGCTTCTCTAGCAAAACCACAAGTGTGCAGCACCATCTGAAAACCTGACCACTGTAGCACCTGCTTAGAGGGGGAAACTCAGAGCACCTGCCCTTAAAGGAGTCTGTCATTCATGTTTAGAGGAGAGCAGAAAGCATTTGTAGAGAGCACTGGGAATACTCTGGTGCTAGTGAGCACCCAAATTTACTGCTCACAAGGAATAAGATCATCACCACCACATGCAATGCAATTTTCTAAAAGCCAGAACATTACTGCATACTTGCAGTCTCACCCTGAGATTCACGACAGTTTACATACAAGTCTAATTTCAGAGAGTTGTTTCTAATACTTAGTAAATTGCTAATTTTTTTTTCCCCTCTTTTTTAGGAAAGGAGTCCTATAACCCCTCCACCTAATATGTTAAGCTTCAGTTAGATAAGGGTTTGTCTGGCAGGTTCTAGAAAGAGGAAAGACAAAGCAGCTTTACCTCGATCGCCAAGAGAACTAAAGGATCTCTCATTCTGGAGCAGGACCTGTTTCAGCTCCTCAAGCTCAGCATGTTCTTTTGCGTACATGCGCTTCAGGTTTTCCACGTGTTGAATCATTACTTCCACAGCCTTGCTGACACGGCTCTCCTAACAGAGGGACAGCAACAGCAGTAGGAAAAAGAAGTGGCTCTTAGAGGAACTGCATCATATTTAGAGTTTAAGACTTTTTTCCCCTTAACTGTCTACTCTCATAGCACCATGATGCAACACCCTCTCACTTTCGTCCACCCTTTCAAAAGTTTCACTACAACCCATCTCTCAATACATGCCCAAATTACACAGGTCTCATTTCTCCAGCGATTACTCTTATACTAAAACAAATTAGTCATTTTCTGAGTTCTTACAACTCCTCCTCATCTCTTTCTCTGATCTACAGTCTCAGCTGCCACCACGCATTTGCTAGTATTGCCAAGTTATATTTTCATGCTGTTCTTTGGCATTATACACCATTGCACATAACATTTGAGCAGGTCCTTGTAGATTTCCATGGATTTATCTTACTAGCTCCCCTTTCCGTAAGGCACAGATTTACCGTTACAGCATCAAGACTACTGTTACCACATTGCACTCTGCTGGTCTCTACTGTATACATTCCCCTGATACAAAGTTTTTTTCTAGATTTTTGTTTGTTTGGAGAGGTTTTTTTTCATTTTGTTTTAAATCAGGACCATATTTCTCTTCTGTGTTTTTGCACAATGCTACTGCAACGTAGCTGCTCTCACAGGGCCTGAGATTCCTTATAACACCACAGACAGCGATCTGAGAAGAGAAAGACAGGACTAAGCTGTACTGGTCAGACTGCATTACATATCTGAGATTCCCAAATCTTAATTCTGGAATCAGAGGCGTAGCAAACAGACACTGCTATCTCTTTACACCTAGAAGCTTTTAACTTCGTACAAAATACATCTACATGGAAACAGTTACCTGATTAATAGCTCCCAACATCTCTGCTCTGCTGGCGACTCGGGCCGCGTACTGGCTAAGGAACTGCAAGCTTTTCTGCAACTTCTTAATAATCTCCTGCGCTTGGTTATCTTCTTCACACAAAGGAACTAAAGCCTAAGAGGTGTATTGGTAAGAAAAGCAGTGTGAGCTATTAGTAAAGAAAGAAGAGTGAACCCAACTGATGACACTGAGGGGTTGTGTTCATGCCCGCATAATCAAGAGGTCAGCATCCAACATCCTCATTCAGTTTAACTTTGATATAGACCTGCCGTGCAGAGAGACTTCTGTTTACTCGGTATAAAGTCAACAGAAGACGGGGGTTCTTGCCAGATGTTTGTGCAATAGAAAGATTCCCCACTGCCTGAGCACACAATACACTCAGGTGAAGGTCACCCCTCAAATGCCAAGTCTCTCATATTTCAACTGCATCACTTACTAGTTTTGTTCAGATTTGCTTATAACGTACTACACACACGCATCCTAAAAACAGCCATATTAAGAGAGACACTTTCACAACCATTCATCCCATCCACCCTACCAGCCTCAGCCAGTACTGACCTCTAACATCTTCAGAGCATTTGTGATCTCCTTTTTCAAATTTTCTTCAGCCAAGTCTCGGGATCTTTCTTCAAGCCTCACTCTCTTGTCCAAGGTAAACAAGTCACATTTAAAACCTAAAGACAACCTCAGAAATTCAGCCTGTTGTGAGAGAGGAAAAGATTTCAGAATAATTCAAGTGATGCAGAAGCTTTTAAAGTAGATCTGGATACTGACATGACATTTGGGACTATATCCCACAGACAAAGATATAGGAGAGATACAGAAGAGAAAGCAAGCATGACCCACTTCCGAAAAGCCAGTCTTTTTCATTTTTAGTGATGGGGGAAATAGTCTGCAGCCAGAATAGGTGACATCCTGGCAGCACGCAGTGTGCCATCTGTGTCTTCTGACAAAACTGTCTTAAATCAGCACGTTCTGCTCAGGAGGAGGTCACAGCTATGCTCCTTCGAGCTTGCAAACAAGTGTTTCAGTAGCAACAAATCTTTTGTTGTTTTATAAATTGCCACCTTTTCCCTATCTCATCCCTTCCAAAATTTCCACTGGGCTTGGTAAGACAGATTTCAGAAGCCAACTTACAGAAATATATCCAGTTTAAGCTATTCAGCATTATTTTATGTAGGACAAGATATTAATCAGAGCTTATTTACAAGATCTGTTATCTGAGGTACTTAAGGATACAAGCAGTTGAGCCTTACCTCCACTTCTTTCTCATTAGGTGAGTCACTGTAGGACAAGAAGAAGCAATCATGTAACAGCCTGCAGCTTTAAATTCATACCTGCAGGTGATCACAAAGTCAAAACACTTACGGCTCATTTTGCTTTGTTTTATCTGCTTTAATGCCACCTGCAGTGGGTGAACTCCCTGAGAAGACAGAAAAAAAAGTTCTCAGACAAAAGTGAAAAAACAGCCTCCCAAAACCAGGTTGTGAAAGTCTTTTAAGCTCAAACAGAAGCCACTGTTAAAGATTTCCAGTGTTAAGCTCTTGCCTATAAAAACAATTTGTGAAGCTCAAAGTACTTTCGGGCTAGCAACAATAGGACAGCACAGCAACAGCACTGTCACTTGTACAAAGCCCCAGAAGCGAGTTGTTTAGTTGGCTTCAGATGGCATTTAATTAGTACAGGAATGGTTAATTACAGGTTTTGGTTTAAGTCCCCAGCCCATATGTTCAGGATGTTATGTGAGTTACTACATCACTAGCTGTTTGTGAACTCCAAAAGCAAAAGGTGAGGTGATTAGAAAAGCAGAGATGTCTAAGCACAGTTCAGTGGAAACATCACCCTGCTTATCTATGACACACTACCCCAAACTCTAGCTAGCATAAACGGTGCTGCTTTACAAATATTAGGAGAGGGCAGGTGTGCCAGAACTGTTCCAAATCCCAACTCCTATGCAACTCCTAAGAATTACGCAGGTTTTGCATAACATCTTCCCTCTCTCCACTGCTAATCCATTTCAATTTCTAACTGCAGCTACTGTCCCTTAAACCAAAACTCCCTCATAGTAATTGGTGTGCGGCAGGCAGCTCTTTGCACCCCTTTACACAGCTCTCGACATAGGTGACCAAGGCACGCATTCCAGTGAGCTACACTAATGTGTTCAGCAAAACCCTCTTACCTTTCCTACCGGGAACCACGGCTGGTGCTTCCTCACTCTGCTCTTTATTATTTTTCTTTTTCTGGTCCACGTCCTAAAGGCATATCAGAGAGCAGTGACAGCAAGGATCAGCCACAGCACCACTGGAGGGGCCTGTCCCCTCCCTGCAGTGTTCTCCTTTGTCACTGCTCAGCCAAACCAGTTCCATGTTTTAGTGTCGCTAGGACTCTTACCGGGTCTTGCTTTAAAACCTTTTGAAATGTGGTTTTGTGTTCTTCTGTCACG
Source organism: Ardeotis arabs (assembly GCA_011801015.1). Taxonomy (NCBI): domain Eukaryota; kingdom Metazoa; phylum Chordata; class Aves; order Otidiformes; family Otididae; genus Ardeotis; species Ardeotis arabs. The sequence continues at coordinate 31,370 of JAAGAY010136061.1, forward strand.
GGGCATAACTCCTTCTTGGTCAGATCCACTCCTGGAGAGAAAACATTCCCAAAATCAAATGTAATGACAAAAGCAAAACAAGCCTCCAACAGCCAGAGTACTGGCCGTGGACCATCAGTGCTAAAAGAAACTGTAGCAAATGCCAGAAGAGGGCATTAAGGAGGAGAGGCAGCAGTGACGAACACTATAAAGACATCAAGTAAGACGTGTGATGATAATTATGTTTGGCTTGGAAAAGATCCACATAAAGAGGGTTACATATCTACAAGTGAGATTATTACTCCTGGTTGTATTTGCTCTAGTTGCAGTTGCAAGACTTACAGTAATATTCCCTTGGATAAATGAATTTCATTATTTTGCTGCCAGCACGGGGTGGTTTTTTTTGTTTGTTTTCTATTTAAAGAGACAGTTAATAATTAATCTTTATTTGGAATTCTATAAGCACAGGAATATGTTAAAAAAAATCCTAAGCACAAACAGGAGAAGTGATGAGTATTTGTAATTCTCATCTTTCATGTTACAGAGTGTCAGATGAAGTCAAGAAACAGAGGCTACTTTAGCTGCCATTACAGAGGTGCTTGAGCACAACCAGGTCATGAGATGCACATAGTTGTGGTATTTCAGGTGCCCATAAGCTTTAAACGTAGTCTGACATTTGAACTGTGCTTTGTACCTCAAAGCTGAGCTAGCAGCATGCTGATAGAGCTAACAAAATAACTCTCTCTCCTAGAAGATGAGTGATGAAGAACGGGTATGTTCAGCATCTTATGACACCAGTTCAAATGCAACACAAACTTTCAAGTGCTACAATTCAGAAAAGTTTTAAAGCAAGCAAAAATAACCTTCAGGAAGACAGCTATTAAAAAGATTTTTAAAAAGGAAAATATTTAAGACTATGAAGAAAGTCTGACAGTCACACTGATTTCTTGTGTAGCAGAAACTCTGGTAGGTATTCATACCTTTTAGAACATCTAGAATTTTTGTTTTTTTCTTTTCTGTTTATGTAGCCATACATACACACACACCCACACAGATGCAAACCATAGAAATGGCACAGGAAAAACCACTCCACCTTCAGACTTGAAGTGCTTTCTCTTTTCATCCTTCACATGGATAATAACCTCTGCTTAGCACTCTCTTTTGTCCCTGTTGATTTTTGCAGCAACCCTACATATCTGACCTGGCTCTCAAGCACCTTTAGAAGGCATTGTGTGGCACTAGCAAAAACCACAAGTGGAGATTCAGAGATTCAACACTTTCTATTCAGCAGGCAGCAGGATTCTCAGACTTTAAAGCCATTTGGACTCTTTCTGAGCTGTTTTGCATATCTGTTTCCTCCTTGCCAAAGGCACCTAGACCACATATGAAAATTAACAGTAGAGGCAAATTAGTAGAAAGAAAAATACGTTTAAGCGAGTGGACTAAGTTAGATTTCAGGAAGACAGTACTAAAGAAAGAAACAAAAGCAAACAAGAAATGACAACAGGAAGTCTTATATTTAGGTAAAGGTTAAAAAAAGGTTACAAACAGGCATGCACACGTATTCTGTGCTGCTTATTCAGATCAGCTTTTTTAAAAATAGCTTGAATACACTGTGTGCACATACTCCAGTTTTGTTTTGCTTTTAGTTTTTAAGTGGAAGAAGCACCAACAGATCTCGTAAGATTCTTCTGGGTGTTTGTGGCTATAGCAAAAGACAGAACCATACACAAAAGCCTCTATCCTCATCTCTCCTCCTGACCCATCGTAGCTTCTTGTGCCATGAGCATCACTTTTGAAAGAGAGGAAAGTGTTATTTAGTCTAGCTGTGTCAGTGAACTTTTTAAAACCATGAAAACATTCTCTCTCCTCCCAAAATTTCCTGGGGTTTGGTACCCACACAATGTTTTGGCAGCTGAGCAAGCATCAAGATTTCACTAAGCTATTTCATGTTTACTTCTCGTGTTGCTCTAGGTTTCCAGCCTCCTGCAAGTAGGTAAAGCCTTATTCCTACTCAGAGTTTCAGGGAAGGTTGAGAGCACTCACAAGCAAAAGTACGTTCAACAACAGAAGATCACAAGTTGTCATTAAGTTATTTTTCTTACTCAGCTTCCTCACTTCAAAGTTGTGCTGGAAGCAAGTTGTTTCCTCACTGCACAAGCGCCAGCGCACCGCAGCAGCTACTGTACCTGATACAGGACCAGCCGGATCCTTATCGTTGTTTTTCTCCATTGCAACGGAAGTTGGCACATCTTCCTCTTTTTCACGTGAGCACTTGGGTGATTTTTCCTCCATAACAAGGCAGCCTATAAATTCAAGAGAAGACAGAGCTCTTACTGTTCAGTAAATGCACAGCCTTGAGCACTTCTATTGCCAAGACTTCCAATGCAAAAAGTTCACGCATCTGGGCCCCAAATTAAGGGCTTACCTGTTACTGGTGCAGTGCTCTCCAAAGAGGTTGTAAGAGCTTCTTGGGGTGAAGTTAAGAGATCACTGTCAAAATAAAATTCTTTCAGACACTCATCCATATTATACAGTCTTGGTGAAGGCTTTTAAAAGCTTCTACAAAAGCTGACCTGGATGCGATCAGACTGGCTGGTAGTGTTGGCTCTGCGCAGTCAATCTTAATGGAAAGAGGGAAGAGTCAGCATCATGGAAAGGGTTGCCACACGAGTAGAAAAATAGTATATAAACAATTTAATAATTTACCTAGCTATGCCTAAATTATTTTAGCAGTGAAGAACTAGATAGTAAGTGCACGCAGATTCATCTGCTGATCTAAAGCCACTGATACATAGAGTATGTAGCTTAGTATGTTATCATTATTAGGAGTGATAACTGTTTCTGCAGAAATCTTATCTCAAGAATATAATAGAGACATATTTTGGTTCCTGACTTCATGTTTTGCTTCTAATGCACATTTTCAAATGACCGATTTGAAATTGGAATTACCACACCACTGTTCTATCTTAATGCTGTGCAAAATATGTCCATTATCAAGGTCTTGACCTCAAACTCCATAAGTGAGGTGCTCAGAGCTTCATTCAGCTATAGATGTCAGACTTATTTAGGTAAAGAAAAAAAAAGCATTACTATTAACAGCTCAACCAAGCAGATTTGGAATGCAGAAGACTTGCGTGTTGTACTGTACATTTTAGCATGTCTTTGAATTACACTAGTTTTCAACATTAAATATTACAATTACCTAGCCAGTTCAGAAGGCTTCGGGGTGCCTCCTTTGTATGCAAACAGCGGAGAGGAATTCAGCAGTTAAAGGCTGGTACTTAGTTTTGCTCATGTTCCTTTAGCTGCTACCACGCTGTTCTGGACCCGACTCTTATCGCATCACAGACAAAAGCAACATCTTAAGTCTTTTAATATAGCAAGGGAGGTACTGAATGGGAAATATCCCTCTTCCTCATTTCACTCTTGATAACTCCAACTTGCTTATTAAATTGATAGATTGGTCTCTTTATGGGTGAAAATATAGGGAAATATAGGTTTACAGTATTAAGTCAGTAATAACTTGTGATGAACTCCACACACTGCTGGAGAGGATTGCTGAATAGAAAAATAAACCCCAAACCTATCTCCAAGCACAGAATGTATGAGGCTAGCCAACTTTAGGTAGCTCTTACGTATCAAGTGTCCAGGAACACTACTGAAGTGGAGGGGACGCAACAGAAAAAAACATATCAGCCGGTGATCATCTGTGTTCTGGTGTCTTTGCTTCTCCCTCAAACATCCTCAGAGGACCCAGGAAACCCAAAGTTGAAAAGGAAGGGATCACGTCCCCTGGTCACTTCCAAGAGCAACCGACTGTTCCCAGCATCAGTAAGTGCCTTCCCTCTCCTCTCCATTCCTCCACCCACTACGGCTCAACCGCGCCGCACTCACAGAGCCTTGCCCCAGCCAGCCAAATGTTTCCTCTAATGCAAATTCAGGCTATTTTTATTCTTATTTGAATTCTCTATTAAGCTTAAGGAAGTACAGCATTGCATTTGCCTTGCTCAGGCCATTAGGTGTACAGGAGCGTTGGAGAAGATGAATATGAATAGCATGAACAAAATCAAGAGAAATCTAAAGGGCTTTCAAAAACAGACACACATACACACCCCCCACCACCCAAACAAAAAACCTTACATCATGAGGAACCGACTAAAGCAACACATTATTCTACATGCCCTCTCTCTCCCCAGGTCATCACACAGTCATTGGTTTCTGTTTCCAATGAAGGAAAATCCTCAATTCAGTTTTTGAAACCCCTGTGCTGGCTATTAAGATTGTGAGCTCCCATGGATTGCACAGGATACACTTAAAGAGAAAACAAACAAACAAACAAACAACCACCCTCCACCATATTCGAGATTTCCTAATAAAATCTGTTTCCACGGGGCATTAGACAATGGTTCTTCTTTCTAATAAAAGGTTTGTGTCAAAGAAGATCCTGCAGGACAATCCTAATCAGGACAATCCAAATAACTCCCCCCCAGCCCCATCCTTTTGACTAGCAAAATAATCCAAGGATGCTCATGACAGCAATTCTGGCCAGTATTGTATAACTCCTCCCAAGCAAGCATTAACATTTTGAAGACCTATCATCTGGTTTCTAGACTGTGATAAGCTTCCACATTTACAAATCAAAACAAGTATAAAACACCCAAGCTTCATCTGGATCTCAAGAGCTCCTTTATTCAATAGCCCTTGAACTCCTACAGTGACAAGGCTTCAACAAAATAATTCAAGTTACTTACATGGTGAAGGGCTCGATATGCTCAGACACATCTGCAGCCACAGTCTAACACAAAAAAAACCCTAGGGAGACTTTTCCTACTAAACAAGGATATTCAAATTTTGCTGCACGTCAGTTTTTAGAACAGATACTGGACACAGCCCGTTCGCCTTTTCCCTGGGGCAAGCTTTAACATTTTAATTTCCACCCCCCCAGAATATTCACACAAAGTTGGAGGGGGTTTTTTTGGGTTTTTTTGTTTGTTTGTTTTGTTGGTGGGTTTTTTTTTTTTGTTTGTTTGTTTTTTTAAGATATAGACAGACAAAAAAAGGAAAATGACATTTCTGAGCCCAGCTGGAATTACAGAAAGCTCCAGAGCAGTGAAATACAGGCATTTCAAACAACTTTGCAAGGCTGTGACTTTCCATAAGGACAGGATAAAGCAAGAGCCCTTGAGATTGTCTCCTTTAAGGTAGCTTAAGTAGTAGCAGCACAAGCCCAACTGAGCAGCGTGCTGAAACCACAGGCAGTCCCCATTACTCTTACTTTTTACCCTCACTGCACTTTCTGCCTTGATTTGCCACAGCTAGGGTAGGTGTGAGGTTGCTTGCCATTAGTCTTGCAAAGGTGATTTCCAGGTTCGCAGAAACCACTGACCAACATTCTTTCTGTCATCACCACCAATACCAATACCGGAGTTTGTAAGCTAATTAGAAGCCCTGTGTGGCAGGGAAGAGATCTAGATTTCCACAGCAAGTATCGCAGGACAGGGCACAGAGCACAACTAGGTGTGCTGAGCTGCAGCCCATCGTCCTGTTGCCATGAGAAAGCTGACTGACAGCTCAGGCTGTAGATGCAGGAGTCAATGCAGCAGTGAAGGCATCTCTGAGCACATCAGCTGAAGGAAAGCTTTCATACAGAAAGGATGACATTTTTCAACTGTTACATGGTAGCCGTGGGAGAAAGCGCAGAGAAAGCCAGTGCTCACAACTGAAACATCCTGTGGCTTCTTGCAGGTGGATAAGAGCAGCGAAATCACTCAGACTTCTCTGGCAGAACTGAGTATTGCTGCAGAAACAGCACTGTCTCAAGCCTTGAAACCATGTCTAAAATACTCCTCAGCTAGAAGCGTGACCCAGATGCACATGAACATCAAGACATTTGAGTCTAACTACAGTATTCCAGACGTGTGCCTAAATAGAAGGGACTACCCAACACAGAACAAGGTCTCACAGCACCCTGCTGACTGATGCCAGCTCCATTCAGCTTGGAGCAGTGCTGATTTTTAGCTGCTCAGTCTGGATCTGGGTCTGTGTAAGGCACCGAATGCTTGAACCCATCCAAAAATCACATCTAAGGCGTCAGAGACAGCACTCACCTCGGTAAGTGAAGAGTCCATCATTGCAATGGAAACAGGAAGGTCTGCATCAGTACAGCTACCAGCAGAGCATATTTTCCACCTGGCAATACACATTTTATTTGCATATTGCCCAAACAGCAGTAAGATATATTGCCCATTTTCCTTAGGCACATAACAACTGAAGTAATCGCTATCTGTATAGTTAGACAGCTAGTCTCTCAGAGAAAGACAGATTCATCAGTAACACCAATCCCTCCTCCCCCGAACAGCAGGAACCACCACCAGTCCTTCTCCCAACCTCCTCCACACTGCACAATTCCACAGAGAACTAGTGGCAAAAGCTAGAGGAGCTGCTGAGCCTTTTGCTGCAAACTGCCTACCTCTGCATCTTCAGGAACATCCTGAGTGAATATTTTAAAATATTCACTGACAATAGTTAACTAGGTTTCATAATCTGAAAGCGGTTCAATCTCTATTTTAAAGATCTAGGGAGGCAGTTTGATAAGCAGACTCCTGCTCTAAACTGAAAAAAAAAAAAAAAAAAAAAAAAAAAAAAAAAAAAAAAAAAAAAAAAAAAAAAAAAAAAAAAAAAAAAAAAAAAAAAAAAAAAGAGTCCTCAAGGCCAATAGGATTTTGGTTCCTAAATGGGAGTGTCAGTTATGAGTTAAATACTGAAAATATACACAAGAACGCCTACATCATACCTCAATTCTCCAGCATGAAATGGAAATACCATCACCGTATTTGGCTGGTGGACATATTAACGGTTTCAGTAAAAAGTTTTAATATTACTTTTGTGAATAGAAGCAAAGTGTTACCCCATAACACCATTAGGTGACCACAAGCATCCAGTATTTCCTGCAAGAGATGCCTTGCTGTTGAACTCAGCGTGCGCTGGGGATACAGCTTTCCCTTGGAACCTGCTAGATCCTGTGGACTCTTCCACCCTTCACACCAAAGAGGTTATTCTGTCATCTTACTTGCACCCCACCGATGTCACATCTGAAGTGGACGCCTGTTCCAGATCACAGCTTTCAAACGTGTGGCTGCCAAAGCTCTGTCTCCAAGGCAGATCCCAGTCGTGCACAAGAGAGTTATTTGGACACGAGGTTTCCAAGGTCAGAGCATCTGTTGAAATACAAGTGAGAAGAGTAGCGGTCATTGGCAAAGCTGGATTCAGTCACAGGTCAATTTTTGACTACATCTAGAATAATCAAGCAGCACTCCAACCAAATACAGATTTATAATAAGGCAGCTTCCATCTTGGTATGAAAGAGTTAAGTTACTTGGCCTTAACATATCTTGTAGATGGAGACTCTGGAGCACCTGGGGATGGACATTTTCCACCAGTCAGGATATAGAAACTTCCACACAGGACAGCTTTGTTGTAGTGAGTTGTTCTGTGCAGCAGAGAGGGCTGGGAAATAGATCTTTTTTGTATCTCTCCTTGATTAGTGCAAGCCCAGAGCACCTGTCTTGTTTGTGGCTGGGTCAGGATATTACAGCAAGTTGCAAGAACACTCTGAGTTGGTCCACTGAAACAGCCCTTTCAGAGCAGCAGAGTGCTCCTACAAGGAGCACGTGCAGTCAAGCAAGATCTTCCTCCACCTCCCCCAGTGTGGCACAGAATTATATTTGAGCATTTTATAGTTAGCGTTAGAAGAGACTGTGTTGTACCAGCTTACTGCTGGAACAAACGCTTTGTCTATAAAATCCCAAAAGCACTCTGCAGTTCTGTAGCCCTGCAATGCATATCTGTTTTTAAACCAGGTCTGACCTCAGCTCAGTAGCAGCACATCGCTTGTCATCTCAGTGTACACCAGTCAACGGGATGAATGGGAAGAACATAACTCAAGCCCTCTCCTTCCAGATTGGCAAGCATCCCGTCAGGAGTACACTTGGGTGTATGATTAATACCAATAGTTCCTTAAGCTTTTGGGGACTCCTGTTAGACTGACAGGCAGCCACCTCTTCAGGCCTTTAATTGCTAATATTATAAAAGTGGTTCAGCCTCCTGGATTACATGCAAAAACAGGCTAAAGCCAACAAGAGATTTTTCCATGCTCCACCAGCACATTTAGCACCAGTGACACTGTTCCAGACTACCTGTTGACTCTCCCTGTATTTCAGGAGAGACACAGAAAAACGGCCAACACCACCAAGTCTTACCTAGAAGAGGTGTACTACGCCAGTATGAGATATCCAAGGGCAGTGTCCTGGGAATTTCAGTGCACAAGGTGGGTCCTTTGCTCCGCGGTGGTTTAGAGTAATGGAGCTGCTAATTGAAAAATAGAAAGTGCTGCTGTTGTTCAATCACGCTGAATACATTAATGCCACCAACTCCCCCACCACACACACAGTTGCATCTGCATAATGTAATACTGACAGCTATACAAATACATAATCTGTTGCTTTTTTGTCTAGAAAAAATTCACATCCTTAATGGGCAGAACAGATACAGGAAGAAGTAGAATAATTCAACTTTACATTTGCAACAGATGTGTTAGTATCTAGCTCCAGACCTAGCATGAAATACAAAACCCATCACGATGAGCAGGACAGGAGAAAAACCAAAAAACCCCACACTCCCCAAAACCCGAAAAACCAACCAAACCCTGTGAAAAACGGACAAAAAACCTCACCCTTCCAGCCAACACAGCCAGCCAGAGAAGGGGAACATTTGTCCCGTGTCTAGCACCTGCTACACAGGTCAGATTTCCCTCAGCAGGAGCAGGAGGGCAGCTCCAGCTTGGCTCATGGAGACAAAGCACTGCCCCCACCATCCCCTGCCCCTGAATGCACACCACTTGCTTGCCGTTTACTGCTGAAGAGGTATGATCTAAAGCTGGCTAGAGGAACCTTCTGAAGCAACATTTATGCAGCTGCCTTTGACCTAATGTTGCTTAAGTGATGAAAAACCAGAAGAGAAATTGGACGATGTAGCCCCATCTTCAGTCTCTGATCCTTCCCAAAATGCAATCAAGTGCCTGTATTTTGTCACAGTGACTGTTCAGAAGCAATAGGAAACTGTTTTTTCAATAAGGTTTTTAATGTACTTTTGTGTGTGTTTATGTATGTGCATATATATACATAAGTATGTACCTCAAATTATTTTTATTGAGTGTTTAACTTGGCAAAGTTTTTAAGTTTCTCACAAGGAAAGTTAGTTATTTCCTTCAGGTCAAAAAAAAAAAAAAACCCACCAAAAAAAAAAAAACAAAACCCCAAAAAACCCAAAACAAACCCCAAACAAAATTGGTGTCACGTTTTAACAGGCTCAGCAATGGTCACAGCAAACACGCTTACCTTCCCTTGCACTGGCTCAGCCGTTGTGGACAGCAGGCTGTAGTCAGATTCTAATTCCGTGCAGCACTGTTGCAATGGAGACACAGTTAAGGCAGGCAGATGTAGGAAAAAAAAAAATTAAGAGAAGAAACATGACTACTGGTTATGAACAAAATGGAATTATATCTAATTGAACTATTTTTGGCTATCAGGAAAACTATGCAGTTATTTCCCCTCGCTACTTTCAGCCTTTAGTTCTGCAGGCCTTTATGCACAAATACAAGTTTTATTCGCATGCAGCTAGTCCACAGTTTTGACTCTGCTCCTCTGATGCCCTGTTACAGCCTAGGACACATTTTAGGATCTTCTGTTAGTCTTCATATATACCTTGTTATTCTATGTTAAATCCAGACCGTTCAGACCCTGAGCTATAGCGTTCCTCACTAGAGCTGGTTGGGAAAAAGATTCCTCCCACAATGTCTCCCCCTCCACCCCCTTCCAAACTTGAAGGAAGTATTTTTATTCAAAGCAAAGTACTTCAGAGTTATATAATTTCCAACATATTTCCACAGAGGAGCACAAAAGCAGTATCTGTTTCACTGCCTATTGCAATGCCTGGATACTGAGAAGTATTTTATTACAAGATTTTAAACATTTGTTTTCAAGACTGCCTTCATAAGAGAGGGCTGATTGTGGGTAGACAAATTGCACAAACATATCAGGGAAAGCTTCCCTCAGCCCCATTTGATATGATCACCAACAATTGTTTACAGTGAAGACCAACGCCACACCTTAAGTTCCAGCCCATTTTTTTCCAGAAGGTTGAAGAAGGAAAGTAATAACGTGCAGATCAGGACAGTGTACAGCCTCCGCAGTTACGTACATATCAGAAAAGAAGAAATCAGATACTGCCAAATCACTTGCAGCTCATGTCAGCTGTAGACACCCTTCCACCAGAGCACCTCCCGTGCCAGCCTACCTTTCCTTCTCCCACCAGAGAAGCGTCATACCTGACACAGCAATTCACAGAGCCGCCTTTGAAGCAATTCCCATCTTAGTGTATTAACAGTTGCTACAAAGAGACGTTTACAAGTCTTATAGGGTTCCTTATAAGTTGATAACAAGCAGTCAGACATTAGCATCTTTAAATCTGACTACTGCCTATTGCAAACTCATGGCATTTTGTTTTAGTCTAGTTATACCTACAACAGTTTTTCACAGGAGAGAATTTTAAAAGTGCGTTTTGTTTTGTAAGTTCTGAAAACCACTGGGCACTTTCTTCCCTGTGGTTACGTTTCGCTCTGCTGTAAAGGGAGGGAATGCTTCCCCACATCATTGGCTTTAAGGTGCCACAGGACCCTGTGGAAATGGATGACTCCATTACAATTTATTGCAAGAAAAGCATTTGTCTGTCTAATTTGACGTCCCATGCAGAAGTTTTGAAGTCAAGGGGCTTTACATTACACTTAAAAACATTCTTTGTTCAAGTCTGGTAACGCCAGGGCCTGCCTCTGGTGACTTCTACCTTGATATAAGTCTATCATAGCTTTTATACCACTGCTAACAAGGGGCGTGAGAAAGAAGGTTTCATTAGCACTGACGGCTCAGTGCCCAAGCAAAAGTTGCAGGCAGCTCCCCATAGCTCAGCTTTTTCACCTGGTGAGGGCTGCATCGATTAGTGGCAGGGCACAATTAGACATCTGAAACATAGAAGGAGCTGTGCTAGGCTGATTTACGGTGAAGTAGCTTCCTTGGCCAACAGGTTCTCTCATTGCTTATCCCTTATCACGTGGGGGGCGGGGAGGATTAGGAGAATGGTGTGGGAAGGTGCATGGGGAAAAGACTACAACTCAGTCCTTCAGGCAGAAGGGGCACTAGCCCTGTCTGGCATTCTGCATGAACTGATGTAAAGTATTGCTCTCCCTCACTCCTATCCTTGTTTGTCAGCCCTGTTCTTCATTACACCTTGCAACTTCCCTACACATGTACCAGTTTATTTCTATATGTCTACAGAAAGAGATTTCTGCAAACTAATTGGAGTAATTTAAAGCCAAAGTCCCAGCCATTTCCAAGCAAGGTGGTGGTGTTTTCTGGGGATTTGTTTTGGTTTGGGTTTTATGTTTTAGTCACAATAGCACCAGTCTCTTCCACATGTCTAGGGTTCTCTCTCTTTTCATTTACTTTAGCTCACTTTGCAGAAGAGCTTTGTCTATTTAGAGCCAGAAAAATGACACACTATTTCCATTGTTTTGCCTCTTACTAAAAATCCAACCCCACAGTTTGGAGGAAGCAGTACGTATGAAAGCAACATGAACACACACATGAACAATGCCAAAATATTGGTCAGAAGTCATGAAGCACATTCTGGAGCTGTTTCTGCCACATCAGTGCACAACAGTTGTGCCTTAGAGCCAAGACAGAGTCTCATGTAATTTTTCCTGCAAGACAAACTGCAGTTTCACATAAAGTTGTTTATAATGCACATATATGTTGAGCATCTGTCACATTGCCCTGGGAAATGCATCCCTGAGGCCAAATGATCAGTGGGCTTACATTCATAATTTTTTTTTTTCCTCCCAGCGATACAGGCTCCAGAATTTGGAAAGAAAAAGCCACATATGCTGGAATTAAACCACTGCATTCTTTAATTGCCCAAGTTTTCAAGGTGTTGATGTAAACAAGTGAACAAGAAGGTGGTATGAAGTTTCCATGGTTCTGTAGCAAAAGCTGTGTGTATACTATGCAACGACACAATTGCTTTCTACTAAAGAGAACAGCCTAGTACCACACAGTTACTCAAAAACACAAAGAAAGTACAAGCAGAAAGTAGAATGCTGAATATAAAAACCAAGTCTCTTTGGTACAGGAAGCTTAAGAAAGAGGGATGACTTTGTTAGGAGTAAGATGGGCTATTCAGGTGTGAGAACAGCACCTTCGGTAAAGGAGTACCAGTGCCACCCATGGAGTTACTAACCCTTCCTCCTAGGACTGGAGATTTTGTTAGGAGGCTCTGCAGCTTTGGTCCAGCCCAACACCCACTCATCAAGATCCTACCTGGTTCTCAGCCCAGATGCCATGGCTGCAGATCTCTTAAAGGAGAAGGAAAAATAGAAAGAAAGAAAGAAAAAAAAAAAAAAATCCACAAAACACTCCACAGATCATTTTACCTGCAGGTCAGTCCTATTCTCCCTTACCATAAACTACACCACAACGGATTTGCCCATGCAAGAACGAATGCTGGCACACTGCCGGTAGTTACTTACTTTTCTGGTAATCCACCTTTTCTTGAAGCAACTGGCAAGTGCTTGTTAAAGCTGCATTTACATCCTTGAGTTTTTGCTGTTCAGAAATGGCTTCCTCTAACTTGCATTTCAAGGATGCGGCTTCCTCGCAAGCAGAGTGAAAGGCTTCAACTTGATCCTCCGTCTAAGCACAAAACAACATTTAAGAAAAAAAGATGGGAAGGAAAAAAGAATAAAGCAGCCTGGCGAATTGTAGAGGTTCCTTGTATTAATGTAAATGAAACCAAACTGCATCTGTTCTCAGGAAGTGATAAAGCTCCTTCTGAACTTCTGCATTTTTACATTGGGGTGGACTGTGTATGGAAGCTATTTTTGGTGGGTTTTTTTTTTTTTTCCTTTTTTTTTTTTTTAAGCCACCACAAATATGCAATGCTGCCTCTTTCATCAGCAAACTGTTGTCACCACCCCCTCAAATTTTACTTCCTCTGCTGGTTCCACTTTTGCAATGAGGCTCTCCATTCTGAACACACTATTTCCTTTCCTAAGAGCAGCAATGTGCTGTCTGTAGCCTTTTGCATCGTCTTGCTTGTTTTCTGTGTAGAAGGAACTCGACTGTCCCTTACCTGTTTGCTGGCATCCTCAAGCTGCTTTGTAGCTTTTTGCAGCTCTAAACTGAGGGCTTCCGCCTGGCCAGCAGTTTCTTCTTGTAACTGTTTGACAGTTTCTATCTCACGTTGCCTGCGGGGCGAGAGCGCACAAACCACAATCCGTTACTGACATTTTAGAGCAGGCATGCCTGGGAGATGACACACACTGGTTGTTGAGACATGCGTCAAGAACCACGCTCAGCTGTTACCTTTTACAGCTCCCCAGGATCCAGCATCAGGGACTCTGTTCTTGCTAAGCACAATTCAACCCAGCAGGCAGACAAGGCTTTTCTATAGCAGCTCCAGAATTAGGAAGGGGATGGAGGTTTCCCCTGGTTCCTCCCCAGCCCCAGCCAACTGGATACCATAATGGAAACTTGTGGAATATCCAGAGAACTCTCAGAGAGCAAGAGCTTACTGGGGCAAACTTTTGCAATTTGGTCAAAAGAAAGCATTGTCTCACGGCTTGGGAGAAATAGGAATCATATATGGAGTCAATCATTCTAAGAAAGATACCCTGGAGCTATTACTGCAGATATATGCGCCACCAGGTTAATTTCCCAGTGTTTCAGAGGGTATTTTACTTGACAGCAAGAAGATGCCATCAGAACCAATGCTAAAGATGGTGGCTTTCAAGGAACCTTCTCTTTTCTGCTGCAAAAACCCTTTGCCCATTTCTTCTCTAACTCACCTTTGTATTTTTTTTTCCTTGTTGCTACCACCACAAACAATTTTGATACAGAGAGACAGCTTTAAGATATCAAGTAATCAGTTTTTTTATCAGCTCTTTTCCAAGTGAGGAGAGAGCATGTGGGAGGCCTACATTAACAATGCTAAGTAGAAGATAAGTCAAGCAAAAGTGCAGTATCGCTGCTCTGCGTTAACTCTCATGGATGCAAAGCCCTAGGAAGCTACTTACACCCCAAACCCAGGTAAAGGCATGCATGCAAAAATTTACATTTAGTGTAGGATAGCAGAAGGCTGACACTATGAGTAAGCCTGGGTTTCACAAAGACGACAAATTCAGATGAGTTGTTCTGGCAAAAAAAAAAATAAAAATACTTGACTAGCTACTTCCCTGAATGCCTGAGGAGAGGACTGATGGCAGGCAGGCAAAGGTTTACACCTGCTGGTTTTTGCCGCCGTATTTGTAACATCAAAACTCATAGCATGAATCACATGCCAATAAGCTAAAATTTAAAGTTATGTTTTCATATTTAATGACATAACTGATTGAAGCTACGCCCTCGAGAAATGGGGATGTTGTATCGTCTGGGGCTAGCCATTGTCTTCCAAAGCAGCAATACCTGCAGGCATATATTTTACAGGTGTTCAGCTTCACGCGAAACCAACTGTTTATTTAATGGTTGCACCTGCTAGACAGGCAGTGCCCTCTTGCTTTAACTGCTCAGTCTGTGGCGTCTCTGATGTTTTCAAAGACATCTCCAAGATCGTATGTTAGTTCATACGCAAACCTTAACTCCCACATAGTGTAACATTATGCTAAAACCATATCAACTCTCCAAAACAGCAGATAGTTTCCCCTGTGAAAAAAAAAAGTCTTCATAATTCAGTAAACTTTGTTCCAGAAGACAAAAAACCCAACTCAACCCCAAAACAAAACAAAACCTCCCAACCAAACAGCTAAGAAACCAACAAAAACACACCCAAAAGAGACACACGCTTTGAAGGGCTACCTGGCAGAGAGCTCTTTCCTTAGATGAAGTTGTTCTGTCTTGGTTCTCCTCAGGTTGCTCGCCATTTGAATGAAATCCTTGTCTAGGGATTCTTTGTATTTTTCCAAGAGATGAAGTTTCTGGATCCAAAGGTTTCTTTTTTCTCCTAGTTCTTGCTTGAGAACCTGTGGAATTTTGAAACTGAGTAACCATGCAGTTAGATGAGGAGCAGAGTTGGAGAGCAAACCAGAGCCCAAATTTATACAATGAGAATTGATTTCCCTGCTCTGCCATTTAGTATCAGCACCTACATCCAACATGATCGGCAATAAAAGAGGTGGATGGTTGACAATATTCTATAATTTACTCACACAGCATCTGGTTGGGGATGGGGGAAGAGGGGGGGGAGTGAAACGAGGAAGAATAGAGTTTAATAAAGAAGAGATTATAAAGGAGTATTTTGTGCAGTCTAATAGGTTAAAAAAAGCTACCTAAACGTCAAATCTATGCCTTCTAACTCCTGAATCTGATGGGATGTGGGGACAGACAGGCTAGACTCCTGCCAAGTGCTAGTACTTTAAGACTTAAAAGATGGAGCAATGCATAACAGTTTGCACGAGAAAATCTGAGCATTCTGTATGCTAGTTCAATTTGACAAATGGCTCCCACTTTTTTCAAAAGTTTTACAAGTAAATCAAAAGCCACTCTCAGACTTTGTTTCTGGGCAGATCTAGGGTACACAGATAGTCCTCTTCCTCTTTATCACTTGTAAAACAAATATACAGATAGCAAGTATTTACAGTAAGCATGGCAGAAGATCACATGGTGCACAAGGGAGTCTTTACAACTTACCCCAGAAAACCTTCCTCACAAGACACCCAGATACAGCCACAAAAAAAAAAAAAACCACCAACCAAACGTATTTCGTAAGGGGAAGTTTTAATAATGACCATCTCACAGGAAGTCCTAAAGTTGATAATTTTCACTTCTGTGACCCTTTCTTCAAAGTACAACTAAGCCCATTGTCACCAATTTGAGTTTGTATTACAGTAAAATAAAAAGAAAAAACCTCAAAACAATAAAACGTTTGTCATACATGCCTAGCAGTTGAAATCTGTCCAAGGGATGACTCCTGTGACAAAGGCTTTCAGTTTTACCTCTGATTTGTAGGAAGAAAAAGGGGAAGATGGTAAAAGTGAAGTGTTAAGTAACATTACATCCTCTGTATTTTTTCTGAGCAGTGACCTACAGTACAAAGTACTGAGAAAGAAGAATCCAGTCCAGTTTCTCTGACCTTGTTCAACTGAACATAAAAAAAAAAAATAGAGTCATGAGCTTTTAAAGAATGCTTAAGGAGAGTCAAATAGAGGTCAGGTAATTAGTTCAAAAGGGGAAAACATCAATCCTACAAATACGGTCCACATTACCTACTTGCAAGTTAGAGCCTAATGCTGTTCATGAGCTTCAAACAAACAAACAAAAAAGCAAGCATAGCACATGAAGTATCATGCTACAAAAAGAGAACAAAAAAAAAAAAAAAAAAAAAAAAAATAAGAACTTTAAAAAA
>JAAGAY010136062.1:0-36134 GCA_011801015.1 Ardeotis arabs
AGCGACCTGATCTAGTGGGGGATGTCCCTGCTCCTTGCAGGGGGGTTGGACTAGATGACCTTTGAAGGTCCCTTCCAACCCTAACCATTCTATGATTCTATGATTCTATAGCAGTAATAAGCGCTATGCCTTGATGCAATGATATCATTAACACCTGTTGATTCTTGGTAAACCAAAAATATTTGAATTTCATATTAGGAAAAAAAGCATCTCAAAACACATTTGGAGGTCAGCAGTGTAAAATATGGAATGGATCTTTATTAGTTATTCCACGGTGTAAAAAACAGTTAACAATTTTGCTACTAAGAATGAAGTCTAACTATGTATGATGACGTACAACATTCTTCAGTGCACATTCTGCTTTTTAATTTTCTCTATTGCTCCTATAGTTTAGTAGAGCTTATAAAATTAGTTATTTGGGGTTTGACCACAAAAATCATTTTTTGACAGTTAGACACATTTCTTTATGAAACATAAATCTATATGTGTATATGTGTGCACTCACACATGAAGGAGAGGTGCATATGCAAAGAATGGTAGCCTTGTAGGTGAGGTACAGGACTTAAGAGGCAGGAGATCTTTCCTTCTATCCTTCTTTATGTATTTTGTCTTTGACTTTAGGGATAAAAGTTAATGTGGTTCAGCTTCTTTCCTTATCTGCAAAAGAGTGATCTAAATATGCGCCTGTCTTGCAGAAACATTGTTTACAGTAAATTGTTTCCTCTGGCAGTAAACTGCCTGACACATACTGATTGATAGTTATTTTGTGTATTACCCCTTAGAGAACACTATCAATATGAGACTTAGTCAGTTAACGGCGTTCTTTTACAACAGGGATTAACTGACCTCCATTTGCACTGTGTGTGATGCCCTTGAAAGGGGTAATTTCACTCCTGCACTGGGGTTTAGGTGGCTGGTTGCATGATCAGCCAGGTCTGGAAACTGATCTAACTGAAAACTAACCTGGCAAAACCCAAAATCAGAAAAATGCTTTTGGCTAGATCAGTTTCCCAGTCCTGCTTTAATGCTGGCAGAAGGGAGTGGACAGAAACTTGCAGACTGGGGCAAAAGGGAAGGCAAGAACACTCATGTTTTTGCAATAGTATGTGGATTTAGTTTGTCTTAAGCTGACCATGAAACTCCACCTTAAGGCAAGTATGTTATGACAGTTTATATACTGCGAGTATCCATCTATTGAAGACTCCCTGATCACTTCTCATGGACTTGCAATTACATTGCTGTTGTGTGCTCTCTCCATTCCCTCTCTATGTTGCTATATAAAAGACACGTGCAGGCATTACCAGTGCAAATGATTGCACAAAAGAACGGCCGTCTGCAGTGGAGTCAGTTATATTCAAAAGTATAAAATGCATGTTGCATTTCAAGTTGTCTGTGAGAGAGTGGGGAAAAAAAAAAGACCATTTTGCATTTCATGTCCACTTCAAACAGATGGTGACAATTTAAATACAACAATAAGTCATGACTTACATCTGGATTAAGAAAACATATGATAGATTTCTTAAGAAATAAGATACTGTGTTAGTATGTCTGGCCCTTAACAAGCATGTTTATTTAGTGTTTATATTGTAGTCTCACAGAAAAGCTTACCAGACTGGGGCTCTGTGGGATATATAATAAATGTCCTCAGAAGGTTTGCAGGCTCTTGAGTATGTAGCAAGGCTACACAAGCTCAGCAAAACAGTCAAACAAGCAGCCAACATGCACACATAAAAGTGCCTTCTTTCCAAATGAAGTGCACAGTGATTCAGCTTTGGTCACATCTGGAGAACTTCACTGGATGTATGAGCACCAGGTGGCCAGTGTGGAGGTTTTGATGGAGTTTAATGTGGCATCATGCCTGGGAGCTCTGTCAGTGGGCTTGGGGAAGTCAACCTCGATTTACACAAATCCCCTGTGTTGTGAAATCACTCTTAAGGTGTAGGTGGAAGAGAGTGGAAAGCTGCCAACATCTGAGTGTTCTGGGTTTGTTGCTTGTTGTTTTTTGGGTTTTTTTTATTAAGATCTTGAGAATTATATGTTTCATTTGGTTTCTCTTTTATTTGTATTTAAACATTACATAACACTGCAATAAGAATGCATAGTAAGCTTTAACCAGTCCCTTTGTTTTGCATACCATAATACATGGTTCCAGCTTGCACAAAATGTCCTCCCAGAGCCACAGAAGCTGCTGTTCCCAGAACAGGGTCAAAATTAAGGTGAAATAAATGGTGCTTCAGTGATTTCTAGCCCAAGCTCCGGGAGGTTTCTCATACCAGTCTTTGTGGTATTGCTGTTTTCAAAGGCTGAACCCCAACAATTTTAACAAATTGTTTCACTCTGCAGAGAGGGTTGCTATGGAAATGAACAAGGTTAACATCTCTGAGAACCCTACTGAAAAGCACTATGCAAGGAGGTGGGGGGGAATTTAAGAAAGTAGGATGTGCAGGGGATTAACATCTTTCTTTAGATTTGTGCACCATTCCTGTGGGCTTCAGAATTTGGCCCACTGAATAGAGATTGGGTGGTTTTTTCCAATCCATTCTACAGAAATTTAATGCAAATTGAATTAAACAAGATGTAAGCAAATTATTTTGAAAGTGGTTTCTGGAAGTAAGCTTGTATAGACATAAACATCTGTATTGAATTATTTTTTGTTAATAATGTCTAGCAGAAAAATGTGATTATAATGGAACTGAAGAGGTTACTGAAGTATAACGCTTTACATGGTTTTTTGGGATGGTTACAGTTCGCCCAAAACCTGAAGCAACTGTGGTGTTCAGAGCATTTGGATGGAAAAATATTGCTATGGCAACAAATTACTTTTATATTCACATAAAGCAAAAATAGATCTCTCTCTCCCTTTGTGGGAAGCACATATTTTAAAGTGCATGAAAGATTAAAGGTGATAGGCAGAAACAGCTGCATGAATATATTTTCATTTTTCTTCATTTGTTTTATACATATTTCTGTATAAATCTGAAATGCAGAAATAATTTACAGCTAAAAGTGATTTGCAGCAAGAAAGTAGAAACAGCTTAGGAAAGGAGAAAAAGTATAATATAGTCAGAACTTCTTATTCTGATTGCAGTCTAGCAGCATCAGACTTCAATTGATTAAAACAAAATATCCCCAGTGTCATTCAAAAAGGAGGGAGAGAATCCTCTCTCTTCTGCGTGTACCCAGCAAAACTGAAATTGCTTTGCGTCCGTAATTTTAGAAAGAGACAATGTTCTTATTTTTGATCAGTCAGGCACCTTGTCAAACTCAAGAAATAGACCTAGTGGCAAGATTATTGATTGCTTCATTTTAGCTGTGTGGTGATATTTTATTTTTTTTTATTTAGAAGGCATGCAGCTTTCACTTTTGTGGGGTGAAGAGCTTCTGGTACATCTGTATGCGTAGTGTGCACCATCTGCAAAGGAAGTATAATATGTCTACATTGATATGTAAGGTCTATCCTGAAGTTCCCTCTCAATTATTCTGAACCACGTGAGCTGTCTTACACCATCTGTATCTCTCTTCATAATGCACAGCAGAGCAGCCCACATTTTGTGCTTCTTAGCTGCAAAATAAATGTCTCCTCGGAAATGGTGTGTGAATTTCTTGACTTTTTCCAGCTGGTCTCTTCATTTGGACAGCAGAGAGAGGTACCAGAGAACTGGAGATCCAAAGTGAGGAATATGAGGGAGTTTGTGGGACAGTCACTTACTGATGTCCTGTTCTCAAACCTTCAGTCTAAGCTGAACAAACTGAAGGAAGAGGCAGTCAGGGGGTGAACTGGGGTGAGTTGGAAGCATGGTAGTTTCAAACTGGACTGCTTTAGGGCAAATATAGAGGTTTATGGTATAGATAGACCTGCAGACCTGTATTTGAGGGACACTTTAAAATTGGCCTAAAGTACCAGAGAGTTCAAGGGGCATCACCATCCCTTCTGTAAATGCCTAATGCACAAGAGGGTCTCTAAAGGATTTGAAGGGACAACTAAACTGAAGTTCATATTGTTCACGCTATGAAAGTTGCAGAGAGGACATTTTAGGGTGAGGAAGGGAAGTCTCTAGATGTAATGGATGCAGAAAGGAGAACGGATGAATCAGTTGGTTATTCTGCATCTCTGCAATACCTCATAAGCTGTTTCTGTACTGCTTAATAGGAGCATCCCACAGAGCAATTTGGGGCAAACCGGCTTATATTGAGAACACTCAGTGCAAGCTCTTTATCTAGCACACTGAGTTCTTCCAAGCTATATGGTACTTGGTTGTGGGTCTCCCTGGCCCTTAAGTGATGCTTTTGAGGCCCAAAGACATAAATATTTTTTCATGGATCTTTTCCTTTTCAGCTTGGATTGCCTGAAATAATGTGCTATCTGTGTTGCGGCTCTCTGTGGTCTCGTTTGCACAGTGTGAAACAAGGTGTGTGGCATACATTGAGATGCAGCAGGAGGATATATGGAAGAGTTTGAGAGCCTGAAACTGTGATTGTTGTAAACCACCCCTGGTTCAATTAAACCTCTACTGCCTGTTGCAGACTGTCCCTAGAGTGAGCTCTCCCCTAAGCTGTCCCTGGGTGTCTTGGAGAGAGACAGAGTAACCCAAAACATGCTCTAAGAGTTAAGCAACATGGGTGAGCAGAGGTCAAATCCTTTAGCTTGGTCTCAGACTCACTTCAACACTGTGCTGGCACAATTTTGACTGTGCTTGTACTCATACACAAATCCTGGCCGTGACTTAGGAGTAGGCACGAGCCAGGGTCTCTCTCAGTGGGCAGTACGGGTGCAGCCATCCAGTATGGAGGGGTAAGAGGTTTTTGCATGGCTGTTCTGTCTGTGTTGGCTCTTGTGTCTCAGTTGGCCCTGGTGTCAGCATGGTCCCAAGCACATTTAATTTACTGCTGTTGGCTGGGATACTAATGCCACTAGATGTGGTGTCACAATACTGTGGTCAGAATAACCCAAATAAAGAGTTGTATCTATTGATTTTTAAATCTCTGTGGCTAGTTTATCCTGAGTTTGGAAAGAAAATTGAGTTAAACAGGTTCTATCATGGGACCCAGTCTGGACAAAATTTTAGTAGTTTATATTTTCTGGCAACATTATCAGAAAACATGTGTTGGACTCCATCCACAGCTACAGTTCTTTGAATACATGAACTAGATATTTTAAAAGTTGAGTATATCCACACAATCCAAAATTATGCTTTTGAATACTGTGTTGACATACCCTCATTTACACTGATGCAAACTTTTTTGTATCAAAGGAACAGAAGTGGGCTAGAGATATTTTTATACATGCAACCCAGAAAGGTATGGGAGGGACATGTCATGTTACCCTTCCTTAATGCAGTCCTCAGAACTGTAGGACTCTTGACTTCTGCATATTCACCCTATTTTTGTGTGTGTGCAGCTGAATTTTTGCCCTCTGTGCCTTGGGTTTTGTTGTGCTCATAGACGTCAAATGCAAATTTAGTCATGTTACCAGTTTAGAATAAATGGTAAAGGCCTTACATGCCTTGCCGTGTCCTGTGGCCTTTTTCTGAGAAAGAAGAGAGTAGTATATATTTCTTTCAATTTTTGTGTATTTTTTTCTCTCTAAGAAAGAAGATCGAGGAAAGCATGCAGCGTGACAGAGAGTGCACATATATAACTTAAAACATGTCTGAAGTAATTCACCCTATTTTGTAAAGAGAAGTGGGTCAGAATGAGGTACAAATCTGTCCTAATCTAATCTTAATTGTTTACTCACTTGGTCCTGTCCTCTCACTCTCTGTCCACCCTTACAATGTAGTTTTCTGGAGTCTTTCAGGTTCTGCTTGGCACTGGGTTTTTTTTATTTACTTAAGAATGAATAGAGTTGGATGTGGCTGTTTTACCTTTTCTCTCCACATGCACTCCAAATGAATATGAGACTACAGTATTTTAGTAGCAAGTGGAGCATTGTCTCCCAGTGGTATTCCCACTAGTGGGATCTCTGCCAATGAGAAGTCAAACACAGGAGGTATTGACAGGTAGTGCTTTCTCCTATTTTGTCAATCAAAATCCAGTTGCAGACCTTGCCATATATTACCTCTAACATAACATTAATAATACCATCTGTGCATGATAAGTCTTCTTCTGCATTAGGCATAAATCAGTATGGTGGGAAACAAGGACTTTTGGAAAAAGACTGCTGCTACAGACTATGACTAGCATATTCATTTATTCCTCTGTTGTTGGTGTAATCTAACAGAATTGCTGCACAATTGTTTTTTGTTTTGTTTAGTTTAGTTTAAGCAAGTTCTTGCAGAACAATGAACAAAGGGATTTGGGGATTTATACATTCCGTTAGAAATACAGTGGCATTTCCACGACCCTGTTTAGAAGAGTAAAGCTTCTATTTGTCTGCTGCTGATTCTGTCAACATTCACAGTTGTTCAGTAGGTAAGTTCAGTAGAAATCCCTCAGGTATTCCAGTGTCAGACCACAAAGTCATTTCTGCCTTTTAAAGAAAATACTGTGTTTCAAGGAACAGGGACTTTGGGGAATATTCCTCTGAAGTGGAGACTTGATGCAGCAATGCAGATGTAAAGAACTGAAAGGCTGGGCACGGAACTGAAAAATAAGCAAAATAAAAATATATATATTTATTTATCGTCTGAGTTTAGTTACATTGGTGAAAATCTGCAGCAACTCCACAACATCTACAAAATTTCCTGGAATAGCTCAGATTAAAATATATGCCTGCCTGAAGATAAAATGAACTGCAGTAAACAGAGGAGAAACACTAACCTGTGCTGGCAGCAGATAACTGGGGAGGAAGAGTAAATGGAATCATGAGTTTTTCCTTCTTTCTTTTAGAAATATTAATCCTTTGGATTAATTCAGACCCACTTAGACAAAGTCAATTACTACAGAATCCAATTACTTTTCTCATTTCCTGGTTTCCAAAGGATACACGGCTCATGCAACCATGCTGCCCTGTCTGCTGGTCACTCCTTTCCCCAGTAATTTCTTTAAATGCTGGCTGATTTTAACCAAAAGGGCAGACAGGTACCAGGCAGAAAGTAATGCAAAAAGGGTCTGAAGGATACAAGCATGCCTACTTATATCATATAGCTGAATTTTATTCTGGTGCCTAGAATTGGTGCTGAATTGCAGAAACAGCAGAGAGGGTCAGGATGGAGTAAGCTGCATCTCCCTCCTGCTGGGCTTTAGTAGTTTTGCAGTATATTACAGCCTGAAAACTGCTGAAACCTGCCCTGTGACCCTAAAGGGAATTTTTCTCAGCCTGGGGTTGGTAAAACACAGCACATTCCAGCTGTGTTCCTTCCCCGCTTTGGTAGATGGCAGTTCCTCCTATAAGGGCTTTTGGTATTCATAAAGCACCAGCAAAGATAATCTACGACAAACTGGATTGTTTCTCAAATTAGCATTTGGATTTGGATTTGGTTGTGTGGGATAAATTCTCATCATTGCATAATGAGTACAGGGCTGGTATTGATTCTATATTGTTTTCTTTTCTTATTACCTGCGCAACTTGAAGTAGAAACTCTAACACTCTTGGATTTTCATTCGTGTAATTGAGAAGACAGGAACTTTTTCTTTCTCTTTCAAAATACTTTTTTAAAGATTTTTCCAATCTTCAGCCTTTTGAAAAGGTATATATACTGAATATTTTTCTCTAATTGGCTTAACTTTTGGGAGCCAATATTAATTGAAATTTCACACTCTTCAATGACTCCTTTTGTGGCTTTGCAAAGGGGACACACAATTTTAAATCTTCATATGAAAAAGTCTATGATATGATATCATCTGGAGATGAAAGCATTCATAGCCTGGATTTCAAATCCCATTGCAGGAGAATATTTACTTGTCAGATCTTGCTTGTTGTCAGTGTTGAAATGCATGTAATTTCCTGCAAGGGAGGGTTTTGGTATGTGAGGCCGCAGCAGTAATGAAGGAAATCTGTACAGTGGTTGAACTGATAGTGGGAGTGTGAGAATTCTGTATTGTGAAGTTAACACAATGCCAGCATTAGCATTCAGATGAAATTTAGACTTCTGTGAAGAGGCTGTCATGCAGTCAGTTTGTCAAGATAAAACCTTCCTGTATTCATGCACCTTGTGAGCAACTCTGTGGCATTTCAGAGATGAAGTGTAAGTACTTTTTGGAGCATCAGTGCTGTTCATCCTTGGCATGGGGTGCCCTCTTCTCTAACAGGAGAGCTTTTGGTTGTTTGTCCCTATCTACATAGGCTCCTGCCTGTGTATTCCAAAGACAACCAAGCACTGTCTTAACTTATTTTGTTTGAATGGTATGATTTTAGTTTTTAAAAATCCTGTTAAAAAAAGACAAAGCAGAACATTGTATAAAATCAGAGCTTAAAATGGATGGAAGATTTGCTAGCATTAGTAGTTGTCATTGCACAGTTACAGCAGCACCTTTGGGGTGCTTAGGGTGCCAGGCCATGGACTGGGTCCCTGTTGTGCAAGGCAGTGGCAAGCCATGAACAAAAGCACTTGCCATTCACCTCCGTAGGCTTTTGCATGCGAAGGTGAATAGCCATGCTCCAGGGACTGGGTTTTTCCTTTGCATGGTTCTGTGCCCAAAGCAGGAAAACTGTACTAGCTCAGCTAATGCAGTTATTCAATTTCCAGTACAATTGTATTATCATTGTATAACTGCATCAGAACGAATATTTTATAATGAACACGAGTAGAGAGCAGTGTGCTCATGTCTGCCACAAAGGTGGCCTGGCCTGTGATTCAGGAAACAGCACAGGGTTGCTGGCAGGCAGGGTGGTAAAGGAAACGGGGAGAGAAATTTGGGGCAGCAGCAGTCTCAGACAGTGGCCTAAACACTGCCTAGTATTTTGTGGTGTCAAGATGGATTCTGTACTCATTTCCCAGCCTTCACTTGGCATACTGCATGTCAGGGAGGCAGGGATAAGCCTGGGAAGTCACTTGATACTCTGCAATGCCTCACTGCCTCCCTGTGATTCATTGTCTTTGTACATCAGCCTGCTCACACAAACGGGCAAGGCAAGCTTGGAAGGGAGCAGGAGGTGGAAAAAGATAAGCTTATGTTTGCCTGGAGAGAATTCCTTCATAGCAATGGCCACATGGTTTCTCAACAATTGTTCTTCAGTAGGAAAATGTGAAATTTCCCCCAAACAAAAAAGATGCAGAGTTGCAGTGATTTTAACCAAGTATCTCAGCTGGAGCCCAGGGAGTTCTCATTTGGCCTCCACTATATGGAGATACTCTACTAAGTGTAGAGAGGCAGTGAAAAATAACAATCTCTGATCAACAGATAAGCTCATTGTGATGTATGTTCTCAGGTCCTGCTGCACAGTCACCCACCTGGAATCCACAGCATATGCTTTCAGTCTGAGGAAAATGGTGGTAAAATGAAAACTAGAATACAGCCAGCTGCTAAAAATCATGTTTGTCTAATGTATTAGTGTTCTTTGAAAGTAGCTCCAAGCTACTGTGGAAAGAAGAGCAAATGGACATAGTCCTATCCTTTTGAAAAGGTTTGATAGACATTTTTTACAGGAGTTAATGAGTAAACTTAGAAATCAGAGAGGGATAGATGAAGTCTTGTTGTGGATTAAAAATAGAATAATACATAGAAAAAAAATGGGTGCAGTAGTAAACTGTCCATTCTAAGCAGGCAGATGAGCTCACAGTGCATTGTCCTGTGAGCTGAAACAATGGTAAATGTATTCATAGGTTAAACAGCCAGTAGGCAAATATGCTAATGACATACATACAAGTAAATGTAACCTGTCAGATAAGTAATTGGGTGATAAGGCAGACTAGGCATTTCCATTAAAATTTTAACTTATTTTGTAAATAGTTGAGCAGTTTGGAGAATTGCCTCTTCTCTACTTTATATTTGTACATAAGCCAAATCCTCAGAAAGCGGGACATTTACAGGTAAAGGAACTGGTGGGTTTTTTGGCTGCTGAGACAGAGTCAGCATGTGCCTAGTCTTCCTATAACCTGTCAAAACAGTGGGATTTGTCTGGCTGGTTTGTTTTGCAAGGGTTTGGATCTGACCACACGTAGGCAACCTTGTTAAGTCCTCTTCAGCATCACACAAGTGCTTGTGATGCGAAGCAGCAAACTGCAGGAGCACAGGGCAGGAGATGGGAGTTGGGGAAAAATAAGTTATCTGGCAAATGGTTAGAATTCTTTCTGTGTTAATATTCTAAATTTAACAGCTGGGCAATAGCTTTTTCCTTATTGACATGACAAGCCGATTGCCTGGCCAACATTGATTAATTTAGAGGACAATTCTTTCCCCTTGGCATCAATGAGATCCAAGTAGGTTCTCGAATACTTCTGTGTAGGATTGGTGTCACAGTAGATTTAATAAAGCTAGCATTTATATTGCAGGGAAGAATAGAACAGCAAGATACAGAAGATGCAACATGGTCAAAAGTCACATAGAACAGCTAGACGCAAGATAAGAACAGAAACTATGTCCAAAAATAGAACTGAAGTAGCCCATTTTTGTAGAAAGGTAGGTAATATTTTTGAAACAGAGGAACAACCATATAGTGTGAAAAAAATGTAAAAGGCTAATTAAAAATTAGTAACATTTTTAAACAAATAAAACTTTTTTAAAATTTAAAAGCATATATAATACATACATACTAATATATAGGTGAGTAAGCATATTCTGTAACATTTAACACGTGGCTGCCTTTTGTAGTTGTTTGTGGTTTCATTCAAACTGGAGGGAAGGAGAGGGAGCAATCAAAATTTTATTCTTAGTAGGATGACTATAGAGATTATCACTCCCAGGAATTCAGGAGACCGGAGGCATTCTTCCCCTCCCTCCTGTGGGGCTGTCATAGTGTCACATACAGGTTTCCTCCAAAAATTCTGGTGTGTGCTGCAGCCAGAGCCAGACCTCCAGGCAGGAGGCACCTTTGGCCTCTGCCATGCAGGACTTGCCTTTTTTCTGGGGTAAAACTTGGGCCTGCAGAAATGTTTATGAGCCATTACTGACATAATGTGACCTAAATTAATCTTGTTTTATCTGTTCCAGTTAATGATACTTTAAAATTCGGTAGTCAGTCGAGAATAACTATGCTCTTAAGAATTTTCAGTTTTCCAAATGCATAACTTAGAGTTTGTAATTAAAAGAAAGGCACCTTTACTTTCTATGAAATATTTTTTGGGCCTCCCAATATATGAATTATACTGAAGGATTGAATGTCTTATAATTAACACTCATTTACATGCATACTAGTGCTCTGTGCTAGTGGAATCAGATCCATTCATCCATGTGTCTGAGAATCTTTACTGCTAAGAGATAATTGAGATTTTTCTATAACATAGATAGAAGGGAGGGATGAAAATGGAATCTTTGTTTCATCTTTATGACTTATGGTCCTGAGAACTGGTCAATCTCTGGTGTGAATTGGTTCTGCAGCTGCTGTTGTCCGTGGCCCCACATGCAACCTTGACCCGCCAAGGTCATTCTTGCCATGGTCATTCTTGCCATGGAAGAGCTCTTGTGTAGTGAGAGGCATAACGATGTAGGTATGTTGCATTTGCCCAAGCCATGATAGTGGGACCAAACGGCTCACAGGAACCCCTTATGCAACAAGGCCAAGTTCCGTTCTCCCCAGAGTCCTTTCAACAGAAATGAGAACCTTTCAGATAACTTACAGATCTGAACCCTGTATATTCTATTATTACAAAAATAATTTTCCATGTCTTGCTGTAGTTCACCAGGAGTTTTGTCTCCTGACTGGGCTCTGAAAGCTTTATTGACTTATTAAGCTCTTATAGGTCATGATATCAAATGTATCCATCTGTTATAAACATTTCAGTTGTCCTGGTTTCATCTGAGAGCTACTGTAGGAGACAATTCTTCTGAAGAGCACGAATGACTGTTCTAATAGAGGACATATATTTCAGATTCTAGGAAGGTTTAATATCTGTCTAAACAGCAGATTTCCTTTCGCTTAGAAGCTTGGATTTATGTTATCCTGTATGGAGCAGATGCTTTGACATTGAACTTCTCTGATATTTTTGCTGTACGAGAAGTTATAGGCCACTTTATTCACCAGCTAGTCATTATTCTATTGTATTTTCTTACTGCAATTAAGAGAAAAATGTAGATAAAAATGATGAGAGATTTTATTTTAACAATTTTTCCTTTAGTTTCAGAGTACAATGTTACGGAATTTTTGGCACTCTACATCCTATCTCTTTCCTTAGGCCAAGGACACAGAGTAGGACATATTGCAGAGGCAGGAGAATTACTGTTCTTTGTCACCAGTTATAGTCCTGTTGGGGACATGGATATTTTCCTTTGGCTTCAGAAGAACCTTCTGTATTTTGACTTTTAAAACGATATTTATTCCAGAATGCAATTCCTACAGCAGACTGTAATATTTTTAAATATCTTTATATTGTTTTATATAAAGTGACTGGGCAATTGGTAGCAAGTTCACTCATGCAAAATAAATTACTAATAACTGCTATTTTTCTCTTTCCTGTTGTGAAGCTTGTTTTGTTTAGTGATTTGTATATCAAAATTCTTTTAGAACATTCATTTGACTTTAAAACTTAATGCTCAAGATGCTGTAGTGCAATATGACTTGTAACTTTTTATCTTCATGCAGCTACCACCAAAGTGAGTCCATCTTATGGAATGAATGACCATGGCTGGCTGAACTTGACCAAACTGGACTAGATACAAAGAATAAACAGTTAACAGATAATGACATGGAACTTACCAGTTTGAATGTTTTTTGGGGAAGAAATGATGAGATGAAATGTGATGAAGGCATTGAGCATTCTTCAGGCAACAGCTGTAGAGTCTGACTCTTTCTGGGCTGCCTTGAAAGCTGACTTACTACTGGGAGGCCAGGTCCTTTATGCAAATGATGGGTTTATTTCTTCCAACTACCATGCAGAAAACAGAACTTTGACTTCCCACAGTTTCCTCCCCTCCCTTTTATCCTGCACTTCATCCTCCTTTGTATCTCATTTCACTTCAACCCCCCACCACTTCTCCACAACAGCAGCCAGGGCCAAGGTCTCTTTACTGCAGAGGGTGAATTTATAAATTTTGCATGGTTTCCCAATCTCTCACACATCAAGTCTGTCATAGACTGGAATTCAATCAGCTTCTTGGCTGAGGGACACAGGGCCCTCACCCTCATCAGAAAAGAAGGGACCCCCTGAGTCAAGCCCTGATTTTTCTGCTGAAAAATCCCATAAACTCACTGGGCAAAATGTGGTCTTTACCTTAGGCTGGCCTCAGTCACATGCCAGAGAACAGGATATTCGCAGTCTCAAGTCTGAGTCTTCGGTGACCTCACATTTAATTTTGTCCGCTCTCATTATGTTATTTAGCACTTGGCAAGGAGATGAGAGCACTTTACAGATCCATCTTGTCCTAACTGATATGCACAACATACAGAAGGTCAAATGCACAGCTCATGTCAGTCAGTAATTGGTACAAAGTTACATCAGTTTAAGATTTGGCCTATGGATTTTGGCTAGTATCTTTTACTATATCCATATCCTGGAAATATCTGCAGCTCACTGAACAGTTTTAAAACATCTGTAAAGCAGTGATGGCTTCAATAAAAGTATGTTCAGTGCTAGATTATGAATTCAGTCATGCTGGTATAAAGCCAGAGTAATTCTGTTGACGTCATTGGAGTTACTTTGGCATTACATTATCATGACACAGATCAAACCTTAGCTCACAAGTGGCTCCACGTTGCTTTGAATTTTTTACAGACTCCCTTTTGTCTCACCTATCCTCTTTATACCATGTTTGTTTGGTTTGGCTTAAGAAAATAAATCAGGATTTATCCATAGCCCTTCTGGTTGTTTTGGTTTGGTTTGGTTTTTTTTTGTCAGAAGTCAGTTGTAGAGAATTTTGTTTTATTCTGAAAACAAAAAGAAATAGCAAACAATCTGCCATTCTTTTCTTTCTATCTTATGAGCCAGCAGTGAAGAACTCCCATTATTGGATTTCTGAAGGATTTTTAAAATTTTATCTTTTTAAGCTGAAAGGTATTGCAAAGTGAACATCGTTATTTCTGTTTTCATCCCAGCAAGAAGCACCTGGGGGCTGTGCAAGCTGCTTTTTGCAAACAGGCTAAATTCTGGAGGCCTGCAAGACTGGGGCCTTGCAACTACTGTAGCTGTCGGAAGTAATTCTAGCCAGAGAGATCAGAGCTTTGTATTCAGCATAATTAAAGCAACCGCTTGCAATTGTTTGTATGTAAGGAACAAAACAATGGGCATTGAGACCTCATTGAAAGCAGCTGCAGGAGAGGAAGTCCTGCAGCCAGGGGTGAGTTAGTAAATCCTGCTCGGGATGTTTTAGTCCTGCAGTTCAATTTCTCATGATCCTTTTGGTGAGGCTGGAAGCTATTTTGCACTGTCTTCTGTCTTTTCTGTCCCGTTCTTCCCTCAAGTATTAAATCTGTGAAGCCAAATTTAGAAATATTGGAGGCCCCATGGTGATCCCACAGCTATCTGTGAGAATATAACAGGTTGTATCTACCGTCCCTGTAGATTTGATGAGCTGAGCATTGTAAAACCAGCTAGTGGAGGCTACAACTGGAATTCATTGGGGAAGCTCTTGCCAACTTCACTGGGTTTGGATGTACGTATTTCAGTGGGCTGCAGTGGTTTACTATGAAATCCTTCCTGCTTAGCTGACACAGCTACAGAGACCTTCATGTGCAGATACCTGCTATTTAACTTAAGTGCCTTTGCCTTTCTACTGCACGGCTTAATATCCTTCTCCAGTGGTCACCTCCATTCTGGTTAAATTCAGTATTTGGCTCTCTGAGGAGAAAGGATGGGGAGAGAGAAGGAAATGTGAGGTGTCTCCATCTCCCTGGGATCCACACTGCAGAATGTCCTTCTGAGGAGGCTTCAGGGCAATATGAAATGTCAGTTTTCAACTTCAGCAGAGCAATTACAGCACTTCTCAGAGCACTTCAGCAAAGAATTGATGGCTCTCCTCAGCCACTCTGCTCTGAAGTGTCTCCTAATGACAAGGTAATAGGACAGGCTGGGCAAAAAACACGGTGCTTTTTGAAATGTTGATTGTGAGGGAAAGATCCCTGGCCCTGAGACTAACACTGACTGTTTTATACCCTATGGGGCACCTCTTTGTAGCAGATAAGACTTAGAGAACTAGTGAGAACACTAAAACCCAGAGCCAGGGGGTGAGAAGGCTTACAGTGTGAGTATAACCGAAGGTTATGTCTGTCATGCTAAAGAGAAGAGGTCCGGGGAGTAGTCCCTGACCCATTGGCCAAGTGGTACAGTCTGGCTTATGTCCATGCTGCTTAGGACTAAGCTTCTTTTGAAGCAGGTTGGCCACATTCACACTACATAGCACATGGCTTTAGCTTTTTCTGACTCCTGGGTGATACTTCTATGACCACACGCTGTAATGATACTTCTGTGTGTTTTTTCAGTTGAGAAGGGTATCTTATTAATGTGTACAAATACAAAGTGGGAGAGTGTAAAGAAGACAGAGCCAGACTCTTCTCAAAACATCTGCTTGAGCATAAGAAACATCTTTTCACTGTAAG
Source organism: Ardeotis arabs (assembly GCA_011801015.1). Taxonomy (NCBI): domain Eukaryota; kingdom Metazoa; phylum Chordata; class Aves; order Otidiformes; family Otididae; genus Ardeotis; species Ardeotis arabs. The sequence continues at coordinate 15,569 of JAAGAY010136062.1, forward strand.
GGTGATTAAAGACTGGAAGAGGTTGCCCAGAGAGGTTGCGAAGCCTCCATCTTTGGAGATATTCAAAACCTGCCTGGCCATGGTTCTGGGCACGCTTCTCTGGCTGACTCTGCTCTGAGCAGGGGTTGGACTAGATGATCTGCAGAGGTGCCTTCCAGCCTCAACAGTGCTGTGACTCTGTGGCTGGAAGAGGGAGAGCCCATTGCCACCTCAGGAGAGAGACTTCTGGGAATCCATGGGTTACTGAGGTTCAGAACTTGGGGTGGTTTCCAACCAAACAATGACGCGCCTCATGTTTATGTTCAAAACATTAAGCAGGCCAAGAAGGGAGGCAGGTGTCTGTTTACTGGGACTTACATAGGTTTTATCTGCCTATATCTCATTTCAGATGGGTCATTTCCTTAGGCTAGGACAGATTATACCACTACACTTTCTGCTTAGTTGTATTTGGGCTATTTTTTAGAGCACTAACAAATTTGACCAAAGATGGCAGAGCTCTAGCCAGAGGGGCTGTGGCCTGCTTGCTAGCCCTCCTTGTTGTGGCAGGTTCCTGTACATCCCATGGCTGGGCTGCTGCACAGCTCTCCCCACACTGCCTCCACTCTCATACCCGTATCTTCTTCGGGGCTTCTATAGCATCAAAATTTTGGCATGTTTGGTTTTTTTGGTTTTTTGGTTTTTTTTTTTTGAGGGGAGGCCTAATCTGTTGGACAACTGGGTTTTTTTCTGCCCTTGCACAGATTAGATAACCCATTTCCCACACAACTTTGTGGATGTTGTTGTTGTATTTATGCATGCAATTTTCCTTTCTCTCACTCTCTCTTGCCTGCTGCCATTTTGTTTTTTGGCTGCCTTTTCTGAACTGGATTCTCGGCATGTATTGTGTAAGCACATGTAGTAGCACAGAAGAAGCAGGGGCAGGGAGAGATGCTTCTGGCAGTTTAGAATGGCTCCTCCGAGGTGGGCAGCTGTGTCATTTCTAAATGGATGTGATGTTTTAATGATGGTCTAAACTAATGTGAAATCAGGTTATTGACTTCTGTTTCAGGACCCAATGACACTTCCATACCTCCTTTGATGTTTCATTTTATCGGTATGTTTTTCAGGCCCTGCAGTTAAAAGAAACTAGTAATGGAGGTGGGGAAAGGAGAAGCTTGTTAAAATGATCTTAAATCAAAATCTAAGAAATTAACTATTACAATGCCAAAACTGCAGCTGTCAGTTAGAAAATTAAGTACACTATTCCATTTGGCAAAAATTGTGCAACTTAATCTAGTTTATTATTCAGATGCTTTGTTTGCAATGCTGAAGTTTTAATGAAAACCAATTTATTTTAGTTCCATTTCTTCTGCTCTTTTTTCCTCAGGAGGGAACATGAGGCAAGAAGCGCCCGTTTTCCCTCTGTGGGAAATGTCCCACAGACTAAGCAGGGGAGTTACAGAGCAGGAGCCTTCTCCCGCAGCTGAATTGGCAGGACTCAACATAATCATTTAAGCATGAACCAGACTGATTTTCTCTCCACTTACGTAAATCCATAATACTTAAATCCATAGTCCTTCACTGTTGAATTACTGCCTGTGGTTTCCAAATACAAACTCTTTATTAAATAAACAGGGATCAGATGACATGCATTAGAGTGCAGATGACCAGTGCTACTATAGATTGCTTCTATCTGAAAAACACAGATTTGTAAGTGGGTGCTGGATGCATGCAAGAAAGGATTACTAGGCACAGATGGCAGTGCTCATTTATAGCAGTAGAGCAAGGATGTAATAGTGTGAACAAGTGAAGGGTCTGATTTTGTACGTGAGGAAAGTGAAACCCGTCACGTGGAGGTGCAGGAGAAAAAGTCACTGATATGAGCAACTAGCAATATTTTCCTGCCTAGTTCATTGTCGGCTACATTAGTGAAGACGCTTGAGCAATTCCTATGTGAACAAGCATTTTAACCCATCTTTTGTTGCTGCCTTGAGCCCAAGCTGGGGAGGAGAAGGAGCAATAAGAAAGTATAACCTCATGTTGGTAGAGAATCTCATAAGTCCATCTGCATTGCCCACACTCTACCATCATCTGGTGCGCCAGGGTCTACATGAAGGCTAATGTGTTTCACAGAGATTTCTAAGAGCTAGACAGGCTGCTAGTCCTTCTTTTCCAGAGCATTATCTCCTTTACTCCAAAGCAACAGACAAAAGTATTGAGATGTGACATTTCAGTGACAGCTTGGAAAAAAATTCCCCATGGGAGATGTACCCATTTTGGATTCCCTAGTAAATAAAACCTAAGCAAGCCTATTTATACCCTCTTCAGACCCTTTTATAAAATCTTTACTCAAGATCCTTACCATAACTGTAGAGTCTGTGAGCATGAAAAAGAGCAGAATAAGAACTTTCCATGTCTATTTACCCAAACTGGAAAGTGTAGGGATTAAGGTAGTACACATGTATTTCCAAGCACACAATTGGCCACTTTGAACAGACTATCAGACTTTTTAGACTTACAATGCGTAAGCAATTTATTCTGACTTGCTTATATCAAGATGGCATGCCTGATGCTCTGCTACAGAAAAATACCTGGTGACTGGTTAATTCCACAGTAAGTGTTATAGCTGCATGTTCAGGCGGTTTCATCTCCTTTGTTTGCGTGCTATGAATCATAAAGCCTGGTACTGGTTTGCACTCAGGAAACTATCTGAGTTTTTGCAAAAAGAAAAGTTGAAATAACGTTTTTCACGGAAAATACCATAGATAATTGAATTTTTTTAATAGAAATTCTCATTGCAACAGTCAGCTCACTGAGCTGTGGTCAATGTGTGTTTTCTTGACTCTGTTTATTTGCCTTTGTTCATAGTTTGCTTCTTTTGTTTGTTTTTTTGTTATTAAACAGAAAGTTATATATTGAAAATTATTTCACATGATATCTCCGTTCCCATCAGTCCCTGAACTGTAAAATGGTGTCGCGTACGGTTTTGTTCAGCTGACTAACTGCATATACATCTATAAAATTATTCAGTCTTCAGCGGTCAGAGGCTCATCTTATTATTTTCTTCCCATTAAATAACTCTTTAAATAAAACATTGAAAATGAAAATGCAGTTCATTGCTTATTGACTTTTTTTTTATAAACTGTTATCTTTCTGAATATAATTCACTTCTTCAAGGCTGAAATTCTGAGTGTAAATATTAGCTCAATTAATGGAAATTGTATGCATAAAACCTTAAGCACAGTGCTGGAAATCTTTCCTCCTCTTTGTTCCCAGGTACAGTCCCTTGTTAGCACCTCAGGCTTGGGAGGGGGAGGATTTGGCCATAATGCAACTTATAGAAATACATTTTTTTTTCAAGGTCTCTGGAGGAAGAGAGGGAAGTACTAAATTTAGAAGAACTTCAGTTTAATACTTAGATTTTATGCTTTCCATTTATATAATCATGTCAATTTTATAATGGAATAAAGTAGCACTAAAATGCTAAAACCAGCATAATCCAATTACTATTTCACTCTCTCAGCACAGTCTTGTTCTTAGACAGGAGAAAATCACCAAGTGTGATTATTTCATGGATTCGCATGTACACTTGGTACCATAAGTAAGCTATGTCATAGAATCATAGAATCATAGAATGGTTAGGGTTGGAAGGGACCTTCAAAGGTCATCTAGTCCAACCCCCCTGCAAGGAGCACGGACATCTTCAAACAGATCAGGTTGCTAAAAGCCTCATCCAGCCTGGCCTTGAACGTTTCCAGGAATGGGGCATCCACCACCTCTCTGGGCAACCTGTTCCAGTGCTCTACAACCCTCATTGTAAAAAATTTTTTCCTAATATCTAATATAAATCTACCTCCCTCTATTTTAAAACCATTACCCCTCGTCCTGTCACAACAGGCCCTACTGAACAGTCTCTCCCCATCTTTCTTGTAGGCCCCCTTGAGGTACTGGAAGACTGCTATCAGGTCTCCCCGGAGCCTCCTCTTCTCCAGGCTGAACAGCCCCAACTCTCTCAGCCTCTCCTCATAGGAGAGGTGCTCCAGCCCTCTTATCATCTTCGTGGCCCTCCTCTGGACCTTCTCCAACTGGTCCATGTCCTTCTTATGTTGGGGGCTCCAGAACTGGACACAGTACTCCAGGTGGGGTCTCACCAGGGCAGAGTAGAGGGGAAGAATCACCTCCTTCAATCTGCTGGCCTCGCAATATTTGCCTTTGTTTTCCCATGTAGCTGTTACTAAGAGGCTGTCTCAGTGCTGTTACATGGAAGGAGAAAATAGTTTTAAAAGGTTATTTCATAAACTATGAAAGGGGTGCACTTGTTACGAGCAATTTTGCCAGTGTCTCAAAACAGAGTTTGCAAGGTTGGTCGTCTTCTTGGGAGAATTTTCTTCTGCCTCCACTTAGGGTGATACCCGCTGAGTAGCAGCAGCATTCTCAGGGATGCGCAAGTGCGTCTCCAAGGGGAGTTTTACTACCTAAGCCACCCTTCCAGTGACAGCTCCATGTCAGGAAGAGCGAGCTGTGATGGTGATGTAAGCTTGGTTTACTACTCATAGCTGTTGCCACCGTGTGTTTGCAAAAATTCTCTCTGCTGCCTCTCAGCCCTGTAAAAGGGTGAGGGTAATGTCAGTAGGATGGGCTGCAGGAACTGGGAGACTGTGGGAAGGTTTCACCACCCTGTGGTAATAATAATACAGCATTATGAGGAATGCCCAAATAGCTGGTTAACTGTCAAATTGTGATGCTGTGCCTGTGCATGATGGTATCTGGGAAAAATGCGGCAAGGCCAACTAATTAAAATACTAACCTGGCGTTTCTCTACATGTTCGCTTTTTCATCCACTCTTCTTTTTCTCAGTTTTTTCTCCTCCTTTTCATTTCTTTCTTTACCCTTCATTTTCCTTCCTTACTATTTATAAAATTCCCTTTTATCATTTTCTTCCCATCTAGATTCTTTCATTTCTCCTTCTCTTCTAGCCCCTCTGTGCCCCATATTGCATTTCCCCTTCTGTTGATCTGTCCTTCTCCGGATCCCGACACCTCATGGGAACTGTCGTTCAAGGGCTTTAAGGCTGATTTAATAGGTTTTTCCTCTCTTGTTCTTTCCTTACCTGCTTGGCAGGGGTAGGGACTGTTAGTCTGACTGGCAGAGGGCTCCGGTTTGTGGCTGCTGCTGCTCGTGGAAGAACAAATTTGCTGAAGGGACTCTACCAAGGTCCAGCTGACTATTTGCAATGTTTCACGCACAGATTAGGTGTTTCACAGAAAAGCTATTTCAGTGCAGTTGCAATGTAATGTTTGTGTATAAGGTGGGAATGATGATGGTGCGGAGGGTGCAAAAAGGGAGAAGAATTAAGCAGGCTTTCCAAGTGTATCATCACAGAAATACTCATTTAACTGAGGGGAGAAAAGCACCACCATCTCTTTCATGGGTATTAGAAACAGTGTGTTCCTAGAGGTGTTGGTTTGGATTTTCAGCTGTGATAGGCCAGCTATTATGTCATTTGCTGGCAGTAATTACTGCAAGACTTCAGCTAATCTTGTTTCTGAAGAAGTCCAGCTCAGCTTGGCAGCTCCAGTTTTGTCTCTCCAGCCAGCGGCAGGGAGGGCTCAGTGGCACCAAGATGCATCTCTGAGCCAGCCCCATTTCTCCAGCTCTTCCATGGCATGGCCAATGTGCACGGAGCTCTGGAGGGGCCTCGGCAGAACTGCTTTCAGCTCACCAGGCCCAGCTCACTGGGAAGCCCGGTCCTGCAGCTGCCTCCACAGCTGCAAGTGCTCAAGGGCAGAGGGAAAGAATAGGCATTTTTTAAAATCAGGAATTACTCATTACATCTGGGAGCTCTCTGATGACACATCCTTCTAGAAGACTCTCCCTGTCAAAAGCAAGCTCATTACTAGTTCAGTATTATTCAACCTATTAGGTTGAACCATAGAGCAGCTGAGTTAAATTGACATAATTGAGTATTACCCAAAGAATGAAGTTATTTAGAATTAGAAAGCCTGTTCTCCTCCCAAACAATTTCATTTTAAATTCAAAGTTAAATTTAAGGCACTCTTACCACAGAAGAAGCTGCCATGCTGCAGCCAGAGGATGAGCTCCTGCTCTGGATGCGGGAAGCAGAGCCCCCTCCACCAGCTGCCTGGGGTACCCCCGGGAGCGATGCTGTGGGCTGCCAGGGCTCCCTAAGCCTGCCCAAGGCTTGCATCCCACACCAACAGTCATAGGCTTCACAGGGTTCAGGAAGTTAATAATCAGTTACAAACTCAGAAGTTTGTAATGTCTTTTAAACTCAAAGTTAATTTCACTTTCCATCACGCTGCATCAAATTTAGCTAAAGATCAGGTGACAGGCAGTCAGGCTCAACTACTGCTCTGTACCTCTTCATTTTGCTCTACTATCAGCCCTGGATGAACAGAACTTTTTTTGTTGTTTTATTTTGCAAAAAGATGGGGTGAGTGTTCTTTTTGCTCAAAAGAAAATATCTGCATTCCCCACAGCCTTTGTTATGCAAGCAAGGAAACCACACCAATGTAAAATGCAGTCATGTGACATTTGCAGCACTAAATATCCAATTTTGTGTTGGATAGAAAATTGTTGGTTTTTTATTTCCTTATGCATAGCTTGATTTCTAAGTTATTTTCTGGCTTTCCCTGTGACTAGAGAAAGGATGCTGGGGATAATAGAGAAATTGGAAAGTCTTTGAAGTTTGGATTGGCATGTGTAAGTCATATGTTTGAACCTGAGTCAATCCCCCAGAAATTATTTTCCTCTGGGCTAGATTGGTGGGCATCCCTGTTTACTTTTTGATTTTTTTTTTTTTTCTTGCTTCTGCAGTGTGGGTTGTAACCAGCTTCCTAGGATTGGCTGAACATTTTTACTTAGTAAACTTAGTGGCTGTGCCCTAAAACATCTCTCTGCGCTCTTCCTCTGGCTCATTGTTTTTTATATGGCTTTCAGTCTGTTGTACTAAACGCATTAAATGGAGTGTTGACAAGCATTTTGTGGTTTATGGCTTTGTAAGCATGGGAGATGGGCGTTCATTGGACTCCCCCAGGCAGAAATGTCCACTGCATGACTACTGGTGGTTGCTGGGCACCGACCTGTCTCATGTCTTCCTCCAGCCTCCCCTCAAAGCATTACTTTCTTATAAGAACCTTATAGAAAATTTTTTTTAATAGTGCCTTGAAGAGTTGGACTTCTAAATTTCAAAGAGTCCGGACTGTGGCCTCCACTCTTGGAGCTACTGTTTTAAACCAAAAGATGCTAAGTCTTTCTCAATTATAGGCAATTATAGGTGTGATTTAATCCTAGCCCCTGTTTCATCCTTTTTGCTTCTGTTCCAGAGGAGAGACTGTTTTACACACAACTTGTGATGGGGTTTTTGCATTTAAACATTTTTTTGCCTTAATTTGAAAGGGTATCTTACTATGTGGTTTCTCTTGCTAGGCGCTTTCATATGCGCCTTCCTTCTCTTTCCCAGTAATTAAGTGTCTCAAGCTGGTAGCAGCTTCCAGGAGGTCCCCCTGCCTAAGTGAGCTGTACTGGGTGTAAGCCTGGAGTTAAACAGAAACAGCTCTGTTCTCTTCACTCCTGTGATCTTACATCAATTCGCCAGTTGTTATTTCCTCTTGTCAAATGAAGGAACAGCAAAGCTTTGAAATGATGTTGCGGCTTTTCCAGAGAACAATTTCCCTCTCCTTCTCTCGCTTCCTTCTGCCTTTCCCTGTGTATTTGATAGTACATCAGCTTCTTGAAATGATCCCCAGTAGAGCACTTCAGCTATTTCAACTGGGTTTTTTCTGAAGGTATTTTTTTAGAAACCAGCTTCTACAGTAGAGTTTGGTTATAATGAAGAGCAATAAAAAAAAAAATCCTTCTGTCTTGGAGAGCCCGTCTTGTACGCACTAATGCATGTGGTGAACTCTGTGCCTGGAATATCTGTGCCGGTGCATTCAGTCAGTGGCATTGTGTGCATCTGTGTAACTGCTTGCAAGGTGACGGTTTTAAAATCTCACTAGAAGCTAAAAAGATATGCATAGCAGTGCAGGAGAGGCTAAACCAAGGCAACTCACAATCATAGTTTCTTTTTTATTATTATCTGTGTTTCTAAAGTTGTTGTTGTTTAGCAACACGTATAATGAAGAGAACAACGATGATCTTCCAGAAAATTTCTTCACTTCACTCCAATACTTGTCATCACTTTTATCTAGGCAGGATATTCAGGAAATTTGTGGTCTAGGCGATTTCACAGTGATACTGAGTGAATATCTGATATGACAGAAGACACCAAGGGCTACAGCATTTAATCCTAGCACAGTTTTTCAGATTGATAAATGACATAACCAAAACCCCTCCAGAGTTATTTTCTGCTGTTACTGCAGGATCAGATTTGGACTTAGTCTGCTCCAGTGTTTTTCTTTGATGTAATTGCCTAGGAAATTACAGAACAATAGTCTTTTGAGTTGGCAGGATTTTAAATGCTTATGGGTTTGAAAATAAGGACCAGATAAGAACTGTATCAGGAGTTAGATTAATGGCCACACTGCAGTGCAGAGATCTTGGGTGAAGTGCTGTCGTCAATACCTTTGGCTCAGAGAAGTTATTCTGCACAGAGTTGTTTGCAGCATGCGAGTGGAGGCGGAGCAGCCTGTCTTGGTGGCCCAAATCTTCACATAAATCCATGGAAATCCTGACATTGACAGCGTATGTTCAATGAAGTTTACCACTTTTACAGCCTTTCTGTGCAAAGCTTCATGGTGAACTGAACAATGACTTAGGATGCAATAGGCTATTCACAATATCACAGGGTTTTCCTGGGGGCATTGCTAACACCAGTGTACCATGCCAATCCAGAACAGCTGGAAAAAAAAAAAGGATGCTTGGAAAGTTGAAAAGATTTTTCTTCACAGTAACACACGGTGTCAGTGAATTGTGCAATGGGAAGTCTGAAAGCATGGATCTGTCTGGGTGCTGAACAAAGCGGAGGAGAAATGACGCCTCTTGGCGCTTTCGTTTCAGACTCTGAGCAGCTTTTGGTTGTCATCATTATTTTCAGTTGCTGGTTTTTAAGATGTGTCTGTAAATAAAGGACTTGGAAAATACGTTTTTCAAGGGTAGACTGAAAAAGAGTGGAAGGCTTTATGAAGCAAAAGGTAACAACTTCCACAGTATAATGGTATAAGCAAGTTAACAAACATTGAGTGGTAGGTCATAAAATTCCTTTCAGATTTATACAAGAAAACAATACATTGTATAAAATCATAGAATAGATTACCTGTCTTCCTTTAAAAACCTCAGCAATTTATTTGTAATGGCAACATAGTATTTGGAAATACTATTTCCTAAATAAACAAAGTCATACCGCTTAACTTAAGAAAATGTGCTTTGGTAACAAGAGTTTCAGTGCTTATTTTTCTCCTTTCCCTTTCTCTAGGGCAGTTGCACTGACTCAAATGAGTTAGCCTAGCCTTGGTTGTGATGGAGAAGGAGGCAGGCCAACTCAGGAGAGACTATGTTCATACTGTATATGAGAAAATTGCTCCTTACTTCAACGACACAGGCTATAAGGCATGGCCAAAGATGCAGCAGTTCATTTCAGAGCAGGAACCAGGCAGCCTGATTGCTGATATTGGTGAGTGGGGTTGTTTATCGCATTGCTAATCATAGAATCATGGAATAGTTAGGATGTCAAGGGACCTTTAAAGGTCATCTAGTCCAACCTCCCTGCAAGGAGCAGGGACATCTCCAACCAGATCAGGTTGCTCAGACCCTGTCCAACCTGGCCTTGAATGGGATGGGGCATCCACCACCTCTCTGGGCAACCTGTTCCAGTGTTCTAATGACAGTCTAAATCCTCTCTTTCTGTCAAGAAATATTTGTGGCAGAAGAATACGGAGCCTGTGAATCAAACTGTGGAATCAGAATGACAAGACTCACTATCAAATTTGCCTCCTGCTTTTCTCCTCTGTTCATAGACAGTTTGACTTTTCCCAATATCCAGCAGATGAACTAAACTGAAGCACTGTTGCCACTAATTTTGTTAAGATGTTATTAATGGATGTTTGTGCATACTATGTGCATTAATGTTTGTGTATACTAATTCTGGAATTTGAAATCTTGTTTAGCTCTTACAACATGTGCTGTGTGTGGCCAGTTTGAAGTAAGTATCTTCACTATGACACTGCCCTGAGTGCTTTAGGGAACTATGTGAGTCCCCAGATTTTAAATATTCAAAGGTTTGAGAATGTCTAAATGGTATGTGGGAAGCCCCTGTGTAGGCTTCAGCCCCTGCACCGGAAGTGGATACCTGCTGGTTACCCAGATGAGATCTGAGCATTAACTCATCATTTCTATATGTTTAGGCTAGAGTTCTCAATAGTTTTTTGGACCTTTAATCCTTTCTTGCAACACACATGTGAAGTCTCCCCACTATAGCACGGGAATGCCTGTGCAAGTGAAAAATTACTGAGGGTTGAGCTAATCACTCTAACTTTTTGGGTGTCACTCAGACTTCACCATATACTTTTCCCAGTATATCACAGTCTAAATGCTGGGCATGATATTCCTACCAGATCTTGGCAGATTTTGCAATGTTTTCAATGTGAACAAATAAAACACAAAGAACCAGCACATTGAATTTTTACTGATATCGCAGACTTTGGACTTTGTTAATGCTCTGATTCAAGCTCAGGCTTGGCTCCTGGGCTTTGGCCTGCAGAGGCTGCTGGCACACTGTTGTGGTATCTGTGGCCAGAGACGAGTTTCGTGTGAAACACAATTGCCAAACAGTGGTGCCACGATGCTGGAGAGGAGTCTACCCGCAGTGCTGTCCTCTGCCCCTCCATCCCTGGGAAGCAGCCTCTGGTGACAGATCAGAGGAAATTTTTTCAGTAGCTGTTGTTTGGCTTATACTGAAGCCTTTCCCTCCGAAAGGGAAAACCAGAAAAAGTCCTGGAGTCCCCTTCCATTCAGAGCTCCAGGGTAGTCCTCTTTCTGCTCTTTCTCCTTGGAAAATAGAGTCTAATATTAGCCAAGCGCTGGCACTGTTTCGCAGCACCTCTTCTCAGCTGGTGCTGAAATCAGGCATGGGAAGGACTGAGAGAGCTCCAGCTTTTCTCTGGATGTCTTTCCTACATTCCTGTGAGGTGGAATCAGGAGCTAATATTAGACAAGCAATTAGGAGCAGGCTTCTGTCTGCAGTTCAGCAATGATTCATCTCCCATTCCAATGGCGTAACAGATTGATGGGGCTGAGAGGCTCCTTACTGAACATAGGGACCCACACATGGTTTCAGAATAGGTGCTATGGGATGGCTGTAACCTAAATATAGGGGCTTAATATATTTAGAAGGCTCCAAAATAACTATGGGGCTTTTTTAAAATGACTTAGAGATAAAATCTGGGCTCTGACCCAAGTTTAATGTTTGATGTAAGCGTAGCCATAAACAGGATGTGAACTAAGCTCTGCACAAGGTACAGGGTATTACGTTAGCTCAGTGCATTTACCTCCCTGATCTTAATCTGAACTCTGATTTTTATGATGCAAGTGAGAAGGTAAGTTTTTAAAATCAATAATCTACTTTAAAATGCACTTTGCATTAAGATTCAGATAATTCTGCAAACAAATTATCAAAAATTTAGATAAGATCTGTTTTACTGCTGACATTGAAATTGTTCTTATCTCAAGATGTCTGCCTTTATTTCAACACAGGAAGTATTTCAATTTGAGAAGATGTAAATTTCCGTGTCCCAGGCTGCATTATGAAAAGGAAACTGCATGGGGATACCAGAAAAAGAAACTCCACTGTTGTCATGGTGACAGCAATTAGCAGCAGTTAAAACAGCAAACAATGAATTTAATTGTTTGATCTAATAGTGACTTAATTACTTAGCAGTCCCGTTTGTCTATCAGCATTTCAATACCCAGGAAAAATTCAGTGCTGTGCTCTTACTACATGATGCTTTCACTTAGCATTTTGAGTCTATTACAAGCAGAACTGCAGTAGCATCATTACCATAAATATTATTTTATTCCATATGTGGTGGGAAGGCCAAGGTAAATGCTCTCTAGCAATCTTGAACATTCCCTGTCACGCAGCAGAGAGCCTGCTAGACAGAAAGGAGCAGTCTGTGCTCATTGTAATGTGATAGTAAAAAATAACCTGAACTCCACTGCAATTGTATCATCTCCTTTAAAATGGGTGGAGAATTTCAAGCTATTAGGCCAGTCAAGGGTGTACATCATGGCTTATGTCAGGAATACATTTTATTTTGTACAGACACCAAATGTCCGCCTTTCTTTCTCCTCCTCATTATTTCTTCAGGCTGCAGAAATGGCAAATGCCTTCACATCAATTCTCAAGTCTGTAAAATGGGTTGTGACTACTGCTTCCCGTTGGTGGAACCAGCACAAAATGAAGGCCATTAATAGAATCATAGAATGGTTAGAGTTAGAAGGGACCTTCAAAGGTCATCTAGTCCAACCCCCTGCAAGGAGCAGGGACATCCCCGACTAGATCAGGTTGCTAAGAGCCCTGTCCAGCCTGGCCTTGAACGGTGGATGGGGCATCCACCACCTCTCTGGGCAACCTGTTCCAGTGCTCTACAACCCTCATTGTAAAAAATTTTTTCCTAATATCTAAATCTACCTCCCTCTACTTTAAAACCATTACCCTTCATCCTATCACAACAGGCCCTACTGAGCAGTCTCTCCCCATCTTTCTTGTAGGCCCCCTTGAGGTACTGGAAGACCGCTATCAGGTCTCCCCGGAGCCTCCTCTTCTCCAGGCTGAACAGCCCCAACTCTCTCAGCCTTTCCTCATAGGAAAGGTGCTCCAGTCCTCTGATCATCTTCATGGCCCTCCTCTGGACCTTCTCCAACTGGTCTATGTCCTTCTTATGTTGGGGGCTCCAGAACTGGATACAGTACTCCAAGTGGGGTCTCACCAGGGCAGAGTAGAGGGGGAGATCTTGTATCTGCCTTATCGAAGTGAGTGCTTTGATGCCGTCCTGTCCATTGCTGGTAAGTTCTGTGTACTACCAGGTTCTATGGGTCAGACCATTAAAGGGTCTAAAGCATTTAGTCTCTTCTAGGTTTGGGGGTTTTTTCAGTGATCAACAGAATATTTAGGGTTTTCTAGACCAGGTAAATCTACATTAACACAAGAAATATATATTGTTTGCAAACTCAGAGAAAAACTGCAAAATGGGTGAGTCACACAGATGTGAGATGTTTTATTCTGGTCCAAGCACAACTGAAGTACAATGTGAAAAACAGGAAAGGAGAGCCTTATTTTTGCCTTATTACATGGCAGAAATTTGAAATGTTGGCTCTGTCAGGAGGAAAATACAACAAAACTTGCTTAGGAACACTGAATGTATTTGAAGCTCAGTAGTAAATCCTTCTGCACCTTTCCAAATGCTGTTTTTCACTCCCATGATCCATGGTTTGTCGGCCAACACAATGATTTTTGATCTGATGAGGAGGACCATGACACTGATCTGGCTGGAAAGCAACCAGCAAAAAGAAAGGTTGCTTTTAGCACAATCAGTTACCCAGTGCTTCACTGTAGAGAGACCTGTTTCAGCAAAAGCAGGGGATAAAACAGAGAAAGAACAAGGACTCATGACAGAGCAAGCAGAAGTGCTTGTTTCAGTGGCACTGCTGCCTTAATGTCCAAGCAGAGACCGGTGACCAGTGGCATTCCTCAGGGAATTGGTGCTGTTTAGCATCTTTGTCAGTGACACAGACAGTGGGATTGAGTGCACCCTCAGCAAGTTTGCCGACGACACCAAGCTGTGTGGTGCAATCAACACGCTGGAGGGAAGGGATGCCATCCAGAGGGACCTGGACAGGCTGGAGAGGTAAGCCCGTGTAAACCTCATGAAGTTCAACAAGGCCAAGTGCAAGGTCCTGCACATGGGTCAGGGCAATCCCAAGGACAAATACAGGCTGGGCAAAGAATGGATTGAGAGCAGCCCTGGGGAGAAGGACTTGGGAGTGCTGGTGGATGAGAAGCTGGCAATGTGCACTTGCAGCCCGGAAAGCCAACCGCATCTAATAGGAAATACTGGCAGAAAAGGAATGTCGAGCCTAACTTGATGATTTTTCCTTGTACTCAACACCTATTGCATATGCATATATAATGAAGGATTTTTGCCAGTTCCATGAATGGAATAACCTACACTGACAAGAAACAAATCTAGGCATGATAGATCAGCAAAAATTTAGCATGTGTTGCTTTCAAATGCGTAACTTTCTGGTCAAGGATATAAATTTGCCCTGTGAGTATGCAATTCATTCAGCAGTGTTTTAACTGCCTTAAGAAAGAAATCATACTCACTTTCCCAGTGTACTCATAACGTAATTTTATTTGAGATTTTATGTCACGGAACAACAGAAATCATCCCCTTTGCCATATACTGAAGGCTTTGTTACTGTTAGCATGATGAAGCCATTCCTGTGTTATTGAAATAAAGAGGATTTCTGCCATTTGCAGTAATGGAAAGAGGACTGGCACTCCTGTTTCCACTTTGGCTAAGGAATTGTCCTGAATCATAATGCAGGACTGAATCTTTAGCATGGCTTTACCTCTGTCAGGGTGGCTTTCTCCTTTGTATAGAAGGGTCATGTTCTGTGTCAACAAAATCTTGTATATGCTGAGCTCTTGGATTCTGAGATGGGCAAAAGATAAGAAGCAGCTTTTTCTATTAATTTAGATAAGTCACTTCCTCCAAATGCAAAGGTGAAGACATTACACTTTCCTGTTAGGAGTCAGATACTCAAGTTAGTAAAGTTATTTTATATTACTGAAATATCTGATCTGACTCCTCTTTCCAATGGCAAAAAAAAAGTGTTCCTGGAGTGCAGAGCATCAAATGGCTTTCCTTGGTGTTAATGCCACTATGTGAAAATTAACTTCACTTTGATCTGTGATCTTTTAGTCATGGGGTAATTTAACAGAGAAAGTGAGGGGGACCTAAGGGACATAAACCTGTCTGGTCCTCTAATTTACACCATCTGAGAAAATGGTCTGCATAATTGCAAATAATATAATTCTTAAAGTTTACAAGGTGGAAGAGTCTCCTGAGGAAAAAAGAAGTCCAAATGAAAGGTCCAGGAGAGTTTCCTTACTGTATAAGTTTCTGTCTCTATGGTAAAAGTCAGTGAGATGCTGAGCAAGAAGAAACCAAGTGTTAGTATCAGATAGTCTCAGTGTAGTTGTATTGCACCATTGTGCCAATTAATACGGGCACAATGTGGCAATGCCATCATGATGTAGTTTCTTTACCCCGTAAAGAAACCTCATATTTCTGTGCAACCTTGGTTGTTTCTGCATAACACTGAGTTTTGTCAGCTAGGAATATCATCACTACCTGCCAGTTCTCCTAAATTCTGTTTTTTCCTAAGGATCAATTAGGATTACATTCTAACAGTTTTTTAACTTTTTTCAACAAAAAGGCACTCTGGTCAGAAAATTACATTCCTTAAAAGAAGCGGTATTAAAGGCACAACAAGCTACTTGTCCCAGTGGAAAGCAGAGTATAACGAGGCCTAGTATGGCAGCATCAAGAACTCTTTAATGCCATAAAAATTGAAAAGAAATCATCAGAAAACATGATTATTAATAATTATAAGGGATAGTGAGAAGAACCAAAGTCAGGATGACTACAGCATAACATGAATTAGAACTAGGATAAGGTTTTATAAATGCAGACAAAGCAAGAGGAAAACAAAAAGGAAAGAAGAGCTGATAACAGATGACAGATGTTACATTTTTCTTTGGTCTTGACAAAAAGTTAATAGTAGCCATCAAAAAGTTAGTAGAGTTTTAACCAGAGGACAGGAGTTTAGACTATAAAAAGGAAATAATATCTTAAAGAATGCAGGACATGTATTCATGGACATGGTTTAGTAGGCATGGTGGTGTTAGGTTGACAGCTGGACTTGATGATCTTGGAGGTCTCTTCCAGCCTTAAGATTCTATGATTCTATGAATATTTAGATAAATTAGGTTACACAAATTGTAACTGTCATCACATTGACAATGTATGTTTTAAATCTCACCTCTATGTTTACAACATGTTACCTGGTGGCAAGGTCTGGACTAGCTGTTCACTGTCATTAAAAGAGGTGACAGCTTCTCACAGGATGTGCAGTTTCCTTACATACTATTGTTGTCCTCTGCTCTCTCAGGATGCAGAGCAATGTGGCTGTGGTTTTGGAAGGAGGAATAGCTGAGCTGCTTCCACGTTATGTTTTTGGCAGGTATGTGCTGTCACCCAACAGCAGGCTCCTGAGCACAGGAGGTTTCACTCTGTACTACCAAAAGCTCATTGATATTGGGATCCAGAATGGATCCAGAACAGCATTCAGACACATGAGCTTGGGTGCACATTTAAACCTTCCTCACTAAATAAAGATCCCTAGTGGCAAGGCCTCTTTTGGGGTTTGTGTCTGACAGAGCATTTCAGAGATTTTGCTGTTCTTTTCTCTCCAGTGCAGCCAAGTTCTCAGGGCATTCACCCGGAAAGCAGGAGGGCTCAATTCACCTCCTTCCTCAGTTGCTGGGTGGTTCAAACTCACATTTCCAATACTTGGGGACATGCCCCAGTCCTCAAACACTTGTCTGCGCTGGGTGGAGAAAACCACTACCATACCTTGGAACTTGCAGCCAAAAAGCCTGAAGGAGGTGGAAGAGGAGCCTAATCCTGTAGCTCAGCATGTAGGAGCACACCTGGGAGGGAAGGAAAGACAGCAGCTGCCTGCATTATTTCCTCTGTATGTGGTGACTAACATAAAAGCGTACAAGCAAGATGAAATGGTGCTTGAGAGCAGACTGAGCTGGGTCCGGGACCCCACTGGGTGAACCCCGGAGGTTCTGCAGCCATTGAGGCTGGGGCAGCAGCTCCAGGCAGGAGGAAGAGTGGGTGGGAAGAGGAAAGCAGTGATTCAGGCTCGGAGCAGGCGCCTGGAGGATGGGCACAAAGCAAAGGAAGGGCACAGCTTGAAGACAGCTGCTCCACCTGACCTTTATTTTATTACTTTCTTTTGCTGGTTTTAGCTATAGGTGTCCCCACTTCTTTGCTGCTGTGACAAGTATTTCAGAATTACCTTTATTGTAAAGACGGAAGTAATCCTGCTGAAACCGGTGTAGCTACTCAGATCCTTAAAATTAAGCATATAATTCTGTTCCTGAATCAAGACTTTAATAAGTTAATTAAGTTTCATAATTATAATTATTTTCATAAAGGCACCATCCTCATTTGCTAATGCTAACCATAAATGTGGGAAAATTAAAGAAGGAATGAATTTTCCAACCTAAGTAATTAGTGAATTGTGTTTTAAATAGGAAAAAGTTTTAAAAACAATGGATATATTGTTGGCAGGCTACTCAGTAATTCTTTTAAATAATTCTTTGGTATATTGGTATTTCTCCTCCTCTTTTTATTTTTGATACCACCATTATGAAGAGAATAAAATTATATTTAACTTAGAATCATGCCTTCTATGTATGTTCCAGTTGTTCCTATTATTAGAGCTGACAGAGATAAATCAACATCTGAAGTGTATGTACAGTATATACAAAAGAGTCTCAGAGATAAAGATTCTGTGATCCTTAAATACTTTCCAAACATCTCTGAAGGGATTTAACTTCAGTAAAGAAATTTGGCATGGAAAAGCAATTTCTGATTACACAGATTTCTTTTTGCCATTTAACAGGGCTTAAATTGAATCACTGACCTAAAATATTAATTTTGAAGATGACTTCTAAAAAAATTTAATAGTTGTTGATGCTTTCAGTTTTGTTCTCTGAAGACAGCTGAATGACACAAAAATGTATCTTCCTTTGTCTGCTTGTTCTAAATAATCCCTTTTAGTAGGATTAGTCATAGTATTAAATTAAGAGAAGGAGCAATTAATTATATTCTTATGAAATGAAGAAAAGAAGAATCTTTGAAATGTTCTCGTTTCCTCCTCACTCCCTCCCTTTGAAATCTAAAATTGCATTATGTACTTTTCAGTTATGGAAAATCTTTCAGTCTTCAATTTAAGCAAAAGTGGTGGGAATGAGCAGTACATGGCACAAAATTAATTTGTATTGACTTTTAGGTATGCTAGGGGAATTATGGCCAAAATGAAAAGAAATGTTTGATTTATAACAACTGTTAATACATGAAGCAAGGCCTTGCTGCTGCAAAGAGCTGTCAGGGGTTTTGGACAAGAACTTGTGCTCACCCCAACCAAATATTTTTGTGCTTAGATTTCTTTTTTTGCAATGATTTGTTTGGATGTTTAAAAAATTGAATGTGGTCCTACTTGTCATCATCATGGCATGGTGTTGGTTAGTATGATAATGATAGAATGTTCATTAAAGCCCTTTTTGTAGTCATCTTAAGGGTTTTTTTCTAGTTTTTGTTGTAAGGGTTACATAACAGCTAAAAAGATTTGAATATTCTTCTGTGGAAAAAAAGCATGAGGATAACCTTTTGGAAGAAACGATAGTAGGTAGACAGCTACAGAGGAAAGCAGTGTAATAATATGGATGTATCACTAACTCTCTGATAAACTTGGTGAAAATGACCACAGATTATTAAGAAAGATTGCAAGGGCTGTGAGGGCAGAAAACACAATATTGAGAAACCGCAATTATCCATATGTAGGTTGTGTAAATGGTACCCAGGGGCACAAAGCCTCTTGGAAAGATTAATCTAAGAACCCACAAAAGGGAAACAACTCTTCTTAGTCTGAAAGGGTGCATCAGGCCCACATCAATAATTAACTGGGCAAGAACCACATTATCTCACTGCCTGTGATGTGACCGTAATCAAACCTCCTGCTAGGAACAAAAATGCTGTAAAAAATGCACTACATAGAAGTTTACTACCAAAAAGGAAGAAACTCTTAAGGAAAATGGAAAGGGAAGGCCAGAAGGGTAAAATGCTAGCAGATGAGCGTGGAAAGTGCTGAAAGACTCGATGCTGAATGCTTAGTGTAGGTGTATAGCACCTATAAAAAGGCCACTGTTCCCCAGATTCCTATGTAATTTATAATTACAATTAATAGGTTAGTGATAAAGTTTGCTGGTGACATAGAGTTATTCAGGATTACTGACTGTAAAGAGCTGTAAAAATAGTCTAATGTGAAACTAATGACTGGGTGAGAATTGCAGAGAAGTACTTGTGGATAAATGCTATGTAATGTGCATAGAAAAAAAGTAACTAAGTGTACAGGCACAGTGGTACCCTCTATTCTTGTTCAGGAAAGAGATGCTGAAGTCATTGTCAGACTCATTTTCATTGCCCTGGAAAATATTAGCTGAGTGTTCAAACCTGGTCAAAAAAGTATTCAAATATTAAAAACAAAAATGAAAATCCAGAAGAATGGTCGATGATAAATACCTGGTGCATGCATACCTTGAATACTGCATGAAATTCAGGTTTTCTACATTTCTGGAAGGATATAGATGAACAAGTAAAGGTCCTTATACTGGTCAAAGGTACAAACTGTTTATGTATGAGGACAGATAAATGGGCTAAGGCTCCTCACCTAAGATAAAAGAGTATTATCATAAAAGTATGATCAAATAAGTATATACATCATACTGCTCCTGAGGGAGAGGGGGATAGCATCCTAGAACCCACAAATTGTATTAAATTAGTGAACAGGGAGTAAATTTCTGTGGTTTCTTACAACAGGAGAACCACAGGGAAAGATTTAAAACAGAAAGAACCATTTTTCTAAAAAATACGTCATTAAATTACAGATTCCTTTGACATGTGAATTTTTGTAATCAGAAGTACAAGTGAGTCCAAAAAAGTATCCATGGAGGACAGATCCATCACTCGCTATCAGATACAAGCTCTGGCCTGTGGCTAAGGAAGATCTTAGGCTGCCGGTTGCAGGAGGCGAGGGGAGAGAGCATCACTATTCTTCCCTTCTTTCTTTCCCGAATATCTGGTGCTGACTGCTGCCACAACTCCACGATGGAGAGCTGTTTTCTCTGACCCAGGATGAGTTTCCTCTGCCCTGATATTGTTTTCACCACCTGCAAGCTTCTGTATTTATTTTCATTTAGGACAAAACTAATTTTCATTTGAAGTACTAGTCATTATGACAAATGAGCTTTCAAGCATCTGGACCCATGTTTTATAGAGTTCGTATGGTGGGAAATCACCTTACAATATGTTGAACAGCTGCTGAAAGATTGTTCTAGGAGTGTAGCCCTGAAAGCTCTATGGGGACCTTATTGTAGTCTTTCAGTGCTCAAAGGGGTCTTGTAAGAAAGATGGCGACACTTTTTACCAGGGTTTGTAGTGATAGGACAGGGGCAATGGTTTTAAACTTGTTGTGGTTTTGTTTAGTGAGGGGGGGCCTAAGGTGGAAGCTTCTGTAGGAAAGTGCTAGAAGTCGCTCCCCTTTGTTTAGTGGACTCGGCCGGGCCTAGGGCGGACCCGCTGCTGGCCAAGGCCAAGCCGATTGGTAGCAGAATGTCCCGTGATAACGCCTCTGCGATAACGTATTTAAGAAGGAGAAAACAAGAAAAAAAGGGAGAAGACAAGATGTGAAGAAGCTGAGCGGGGGC
>JAAGAY010136063.1:0-36535 GCA_011801015.1 Ardeotis arabs
TTTTTTTTTTTTTTTTCCCCTAAAGAGGCACCATTTTATTCTGTTGCCGTGTTGCCAGTGGTTTCACATGAGTGCTCAGCAGAGTCCCCGCATGGTCACAGTCCTCTTCTGATGGACGAGGGGAGCTCCTAGGCCCTGGGCACCCTCAGGGCCCATCGCACCCATCTGTTACTAAGGAAGTTCTGAGCTCCCTGTTTTTTTACCATCTCAGACACCTCTATCACTTCCTCTTATGATTCTCTAAGAATGTTGATTGGCTTCCCTTAAAAAAGAGAAGGGGAAAAGGGAGCGAGTGGCTCTTGACACGAGGCAGCCAAATACGCCCTGGCAGCACGGGGCGTTACGAGGAGCCTTTCCCACCTGCTCTGAGCAAAAAGTGTTCAGCAGAGCTATGGAGAATATGGCACGAGGAGACTGACAGTTATTTCCAGAGTCCTGTTACAAACTGGTATGTGTTTAGTGACAGCATTTAGGAATTCAGCACCTTTCTATCGCCCTCCAGGCCCAGCAGATGAGTTGAGTGTGCTGAAGAGGAGCACTCAGGGTAAAATGTGAGCAGAGGCAGTCATGGGAACCAGCCACTTGCAGAAATGCCTCTGGGACAGCTTCCGTGAAAAATTATCACTTGTCAGCAGCTGCTGAGTGACACAGCGCTGTTGCCAAAGCATCCGTCTGTGGCACCTGCTCCCTGCATATTGCTTTTTTTTGGCCGTGGGTTGGAAGCCCTGCGCCGGTCCCCGCGGCTCCCCAAAGCAGCAGCTCCCCGTACCGATCCCTCGATGCAGGGAAGGGATGCTCTGCTCGCGGGAGTGCTGTTTTGTCTTCGCATTAGCCACAGAACATCATCTGGATCCATGTTTTTCATAACCTGTGAGTTGTCTGTGTGCTGAACTTTGTCTTTTAACCCAGGAACTTTTCAAACCTGTGCAGTAAGGTCACTCTTCGTTTCTATTTCAGCGCAGTGTTTACTGCAGTTTATGCTCTAAGAAACAACATTAACATGCTGTAATACATTTGAATAAAAGTGTTTTATTTCCTACTGGAATTTCATGCTGCTTGTGAATTTATGAATTGGATTTCCAAGGGATAGTATTCAGCTCACAGCAATTTTCAAAGGGGCAGGCAGAAAGTCATTAGCTACACTTTGAAAATAAATTCTTCCTGTTCTGCATCAGTGAGATTTGTGATCCCCTTTATATGTATTTTATTATGATTATTCATTGGTTATCTTTTTGGCACTATTAAAGTAATCTGGAAAAATATATTGCATATTATGAGAGCTGCTTTTATTGTACCAGCCTCCTAAGTAGGGACACAGGAACACTGAAAGAGAAATAGAAGCAGGAAAAGATCTCCTGGGTTGGCATATCCTGTCGCCCGCTGGCACATCACATCATACAATTATTTTTGTAAATATTAGTCACCTAAAACTCTATGTTCTGTCAAATTTGAAAGGAAAATGTTATTCTAGTGTGTCCAAAGATCATTAAAATAAGCCAATAATAAATGTAATTATTGTGACATACAATAGATAACATGAAGATTTTATCCCTACAGTTGCCTTATTCTGAGGTTTTGGGAAGAAGAGGTGGTTTTGTTCCGTTTAGCTATAATTTGTTTCCTTGAGTGGGCTTTGAAGAAGTTGAAATAACTTAGATAATTTTCTCTTCCACAGCCTCACCAAAAGCAAGGTTGTAACAACAGAGTGCCAGTGCGTATTACAGAGGAGCAGCTTGGATGCTACTAAAAATCACAACACATGGTTGCCATCTCGAAGTACCCATACTGGGTTTCTTCTGGAAGATGTGCTCCAACCATGGCTGAGCACAGACTCTGACCAGAGTGTCAAACAGTAAGAAGACACCGTGTCCCCTTGCTCCAGTAGCATCATCTTCAATCCTCATCTTACTGTGCAAGTGGAATCCCATTTTCTCGTGATGCCTGAGAAACAGACTTCTTGCTGCCACACAGGGTAAATAAGATTTGCTGCTATATACCTCAAGTATGAGATTTATTTTAGGCTACAACAAGGATTTAATCTCAAAATATTTTCCAAAAAGCAGAGACACACAGCTGAAAAAAAACCCAAGTTAATTCCTCAGTGCCTCGCCTGCAGCGTTCTCTTTCTTTCAGCAGAACCTGACGGAATTTCACAACACAGTGGCTGAAGAGCTCTTTCAAATTATGGAGAGAGCAAAATACCTCCTGTACTGTTTTTTCCTAGCTTGTTTTAGCTGTTTCTCTCTTTCCTGTTGAAACTGCCTAAAGTGAGACTAACCAGCTATTCCTCCAGAGGATAAAACAGGCTGTGGGAAATAAAAATAATAAATCATGGCATTGTACTATAAAGAAATGATATACATTGAGGGAGTGACTTTTACTGCATTATGTTGCTGTCTTCAACAAGAGCAAACTAATAGAATGAGAAGTTAATTTGAGTAGGTTGTTTCTAGCAAATTACCACACAAACACTGCCGTGTCTACACGCACATTATCTACTTCAAATTGAAGTTAGATTTTGAGCAACGAGCTTTATCTTTCCTATTCCTTTCCTGTTTTCTGAACCTTAATTAAGGGAGCTTATTTTTCTTATGCAGATGCACACTGCCAGTGATGCAGTTTATTAATGAATAGGCTTTTTTTTTTCTATGGCAAATTAGAGATACCGGTTACATTAGTTATCATTTTATTTTGATGTGCACCGAAGCCTAGTTTTCATTCAAGGACATATTTTTTTTTCATTCAAATGTTTCTAAACGCTACTCAGGTGGTTGGGTACACAACTATTGGAATAATTTTGCTCTGCTTTCTGTTCAGCTGCCTAGGTTTAGATAAATGATTTTCGAATTATTTACTCCTATGACCTAAATAAGAAGGCCACCATCTCAAACACCTTTACTTTTTTTGCTCGGTTGGATGGAGTCCCTATAATTTCCTACATGTTCGTGGACTTTTGTATCACAGTAGAAATCAGCATCTGGATGTCGTAGCAGTGTTGGAGAGCAACACGGAGCTAACTAAAGGTGTGAGAAATCTGCAGTGTTGTACAGTTATGTTTGATGCCCAGCATCCAATCATAAAACTGAAAGATTGCTCTAATGCACAAGTCTGAGAGGTAACATGAAGGCTAAATTCATTGTATCATCGTACAATATACAACACCATCTTTTAGCTTTTCGCAAACCAGATAAATCCTTCACAAAGTGTTCCAAAATAGAAACAGCAGTAGAATTCAGTGAAGTTGTCAGCAAGATTTCTTGAAGGAATTTCAACACATTTCTCCTCCAGGAAAGTGTTTCTATAGCAAATGTTTTTACACAAGTTTCACCTTTCCACTGCCTATTTAAAATAACTTCCAAACTATATATATATATTTACATATAATTGTAGAATAAACCACATGTATTTGTTGAATTTCCCTGGAATAGCTTGCACTTAAAGAAGCTGTGTCTGGGTGATTCAAACCCAACTGCAGAAATTCAGAAGATAACAAGTTACTGAAAATGTGAGTTAGATTAATTTTTTTCATGTAATATTAACTCCAGCTGTTGGTTAACATCTGAAAAGTTTCTAAACAGCAAAATGCTCAAACACACATATAAGCACATTAATAATTCTGTTAGTTTCATAAGGAAACTAATTAAGGATGCTGAAATCCAGAATTTAACAAGATGCCCCATCCCTGGAAACATTCAAGGCCAGGCTGGATGGGGCTCTGAGCAACCTGATCTAGTGGGGGATGTCCCTGCTCCTTGCAGGGGGGTTGGACTAGATGACCTTTGAAGGTCCCTTCCAACCCTAACCATTCTATGATTCTATGAATCAGTAGTGATCACTACTGAATTAGCATTACTTGACTAAGTTACAAATATCTGGCTGGTCACCCTCCACAAAACATGGAGGGAGACAGACAATGCTAGGTGAAGGTTAGCCCAAAATGAGGAATCCTTTTCTAGACTACTCCAAAAAAAGATTTGGTAAGGTATAACTCTTAGGTGTACCTGAGGCAATGAGTGTCTGAAAAAACCACCACAGTGAAGTTGCCGCTCCACAGAAGGCAATGGGAAGTCAAATTTCTCTGTTCTCACCTTCCCAGGATATTGGGGCGCTCCATCCTGGAGACTTCTTCCCTTGTACATGAAGAGGCCCACCGCACCGAGAATTTCCCCACTGAGTGGGTCTAATGCAGGAGTTGATATCACCTCGAGGCATGGCCTTTTACAAGGATTATTCTGCCAGCACACTCGTGTTGTGCTGGCAAGGCTGTAAGTCAAAAAGTAATCGCATGTACGGTATGTTTTGCTCAGAGACGTTGTACTACCCGGCTTCAGAGTCTGTCAGGGCCAAAGTGGCTGTTAATCATACAGTGCAAAGGCGTCATTGTTCTTGATGAGGTGCTTCTGATGTTGGAAGCAGCACATTCAGCCTCCTAATCTGAGCAAACTCAGGTAAATGAAAGAGATGGAGTAGATATGGAGGTTTGTTAATATATTTAAATGAAATGTAAGATAAATTTCCTTACTGGAAAGAAGAATCAAACAACTTCCTTTTGATACCATTATGAACAATGTTTTAAGTTCCTTTTCCAGCCAGCTACCTTTTAATTATGAACAGCTCAACACAGTTTTCACATCAAACACCACCTAGGATTGTTCTTGAATCTCATAAAATAGCTGACAACGTTGCGTTTTTACTGCTGCAGTTCTAATTTTAACTGTTTTAATCATTTGATTATTAACCTTGACATGAAAAGTGTCAGAGGCCTTTAATGGCTTAATAACTCAGCGGAGTCCTAGCTTTTGAATGAAGTTCATAAATGTGGCTTAGAATTGATATACGTTATCTTCAGCTGAATAGACGCCATATCCTTGAAGAATAAGGAAAAGCAGCTTGACCAGAAAGATCCTCTGCAGAAATTTTGCTTAGGATTGTTTACATTATCGCATCCCCAGACGCGTTGCTTTTTTACAGCTAATATATTCCAACATGATAGTGAATTATTTTGGCATTTCACGCTATCAGAGGACAGAGGGCAAACTTCTGCCATTAGAAAAAAAAAAGTGTATGTGTACCTATATGTGCGCCCATGTGCATGTATGCGTGTGCACTCAAACCTCTAAGGATGAGAGGACATTTTTCTGAGTGTGCATTTATTTGCAGTGAAATCATGCAGCTTCTGTGTTTCTTTGCTGAGGATGTTACTGCTTTGGTCCCACGGCGCAGGCAGCACATTCATCGTAAAGGCACTTCACTTAATGCGTGTCTCTCTCTGCTTTGTGACACAAGTGATTTTGTGCTGCTAACCAAATCCATACATTCTGTGCAGCTTCTTCCTGTTGGCGTTTTCTGTCAGTAAAACGCTGCTGTTGCCTGCCTTGCGCTCCAGCTGCCACTTCCGCTGAACTCAAGACGTTCAGCCCAGTTTGTGCCTTCTCCATCGGTCGCACAAGTTTTTCAGAATGCAACTTTCTAGGCTGTTTTTATTGCCCTTATGCTGATCACATTGTTCTCTCCAGCCTTGTGTTTAAGTTCATTTTATATCTCATCTTTCAGGGCTCCTTCTGGTGTTCTGTCAGTTGATGGTTATAGTGTTTGAATAACAAATGTAATTTGTCAGTTCAAATAAAAAACTCCATCTCTATTTTTTCATGTTACTCTTCCTTTTCTTGTAAATCTTGACTACTTGCTCAGTCTAATGATTGTGATCTTTCTAACTTTGTCAACAAACATAACGGCCAAACAGCCTCTCACCGTAGCGTGCTTTGGCTTCGAAGAGAGCTGTGCTTTGTGCCTGCCTGTTTCCCTCTGGGTTCAGTTTGTTGCAGAGCTCTCTGAATCTTTTAAAGTTTCAGTGTCATCTCCAGCACTACAAGTTGTTCTGCTTCCTCCCTCTTTTTTAATAGAGTTTCCATCAGAAAGTAAATCCCAATGGTGATGTACATACTCATGTTTTATTTGTTTTCTAACATACTGGTAGGGGGACTATTTTCTTTTTCACTGACAACCTCACATCTTTAACCTTCGTTTGCTAAAAGCTTCTGTTCCCTTTGATAATGTACTGGGTTTGATTCAATCGGTATTTTCAATCTCAACCCATATATATGTATATATACACACACATATGTGTGTTCATATAGAAACGTGTGTGTGTACACAGGGAATTTCACAGCGTTGTGTTGGGGGAATCCACTAACAGACCGGCAAAGCCAAGTAAGGTCAGCGGATTGAGCCCTTCAAGGAAGATCCTTGCAACTGCAGAGATGTGGGTATAACTGGACTGATGACCAAGGCAGTCGATTGACAGGCTGTCTTCAGAAGACCCAGGAAGAGGTAAGCTGCTGCAGTGGAGTGGGGACTAGCTCACCCTCTGACTTTGTGACTTTTTCTCTCTACTGAAGCTGAGTTCCTCCCCAAATTCTAAACCGTGCAGTTTTCGTCTCTTTCTGGGTCTTACGTGTATCCTCTTTTACATTATACACATATTTTATACATCCTCTCCACTTAGGGTGTTCACTGCCATGGCCAGCATCAGCAGTCACACACACAAGATGATTTTCTCTCCCTTCAAGCAGGATTGTGCAATGTTTTGCAGCATGACCAGTACCTGGACAATAACTTTGGTTATATATTTGCATCTGACTAGTAAAAAATAAGTTGGTAGAGAAATTACTCCCTTCCACTGTCATTTCACTCTGTTTTATTCCAGCTAAGGGAGGAAAATTGTCAACTTACTGCTTGCAAGTGGCCACGTAAGGCTGTGATGCTGCCTAATGGAATGCCAGTAGAGGTAGCCAATGGAGATTTTAGAGGAACGGGAGCCTGAGGACAGTTGTGTTTATTTTCCAGCCCGAAGAGAAGACAAATATATTATCATATGGGTTGTAAAGGTTGATTAATGCCAGTACTCCACTTCCCCTCTCTGAAGTGTGCAAGAAAAGACCCTGTGGAAGTCAATGGATGTTTTTCCACTGCCTTCCATGATTGGGCTCCAGATAAATGGTGATTTATGAAGTCACTTACACAGTAAATGTGAAAAATGAAAATGACCTATGCATTAACTTAATCATCATTCCATCCCTTCTCTAAGGCAAATAAAGTGCTAGATGGAGGCAGATGTTGTTGTAATTGAGGTCTTTTTTCTTATTTGAAGGGACCAATTTCTAAAGGTCATTGATGGAGCTTGATGGAAATAAGCCTTTAAAGTGTGAATATTGATGGCAGAGTAAAGTGAGTCTTCAGAAGGAAGACTGTGCAAAAAACCATAACTATTTTTTTAAAAATTATGGGTCAAATTCTTCTCTCACTCAAGGCACTATAAATCTGAAGGCATCTGAAGATATCATTGACTTCAGTGTAAATGAGGGCACACCCTTCCTCACTGGAATGAGCTTTGGATTTTTATCTTCACAGAGGTGAAGATAACAGAACAAAACAAACCAAAATTTGCTATGATTTTCCACAGCCCTGATAGAAGCGGAGAGAACAGATTATGTCTGTCAGATGTCCATAAGAAAGTTCCTTTTTTCTCCCCTTGGATGTCCCTTGTTCTCACAACCCACCCGTGCTGTACCGGGCAGGGATCTGTGCTAGTGTGGCAAAGCCACCTCTGGCTCTCAGCAACTCCCCCTGTGCTGGGGTGTGAGGGGCTGATCTCCTGAGTGCATGCTCCGACCAGCCTCCATGGGTAAAAACGGGAGCTCTACAACTCTTAATTCCCTTCTGCATTAGAAACCTCAATATTTAGTCCTTACAGTCTAGAAAACAAGCTAAGCAAATTGTTGAAGCGTTGATATGCTCACAAATGTACAGACTGGAAGGAAGGAAGAGATCTATCACTTTGTTTCAATGACTTTTTAATTATTGTCTTCTGACTGGATTTACTTTAATCTTTTTCTTTAATTCTCAATCTTATGATGTGATATCAGCAATCTTATGTCTTCAGGAGCCCCTCTACCTTCTCTATGCCTCACTCATAAAGTAGATATTGCTAGAGGGATTGTTTTAAGGTATTTTTGGATGTTCAGAAACATATATAGACACTAGGCAGGCGTGAGCTTTTGTTTTAATTTTCAGGACCAATAAATATCTAATTATAATTTTTATGCTTTAAATTTATTGAAAAATACATATCCCAAAATAGGTATGCTGCTTGTTATTCAAATGTAATTTTTACATAAGAAAAATCTCCCAGTTGAAATAGTTGTAATCTATAATTATAGATTATACATATTATATATAAAAACATACTTATGTGCTTTTATTGCTTCTGTTGAGCATTTAGAATATATCAATGTATTTTATTTGCACATTAATAATTATTTATACAAATCACCTCTATATTTATGAACCTAAAAATAATATCCTTGTCAAAAACCTACACAGATTTTTAGAGCAAATATTTATGCCTACTAGAAACTTTTGAAGGATGTCATTTGTAATACTTTTCTGACACAATCTTAGCTGTCATAGCACAAACAGCCCTACTAAAATTCATGTCCTTTGGACAGCTGGTATGGTGTGATACCTAGCAGATAAAAGAAATCAAGGAGAAGAACCAGCATAGCCTAGAATACAGGAGTGAGATAAAAAACTATCACAAGTAACAGTCTCTTTCTTAGCCAAAAAAAAAAAGAGAGGAGGTCAAATAAGTTCATCCTTCTGAGAATAACATATAGCTCAAATACACAGCTCTTCTCCAGGCAAAAAGAAGATAAATTTACTAACATCCTAGGAAAAATGTACGGATCGATGATGAGAATTATGCTGCATGATAGCAAACTGTAGTGCCATAGGAACAGAGAGCAGAGCCGTAGAGGGTTTGAGTAGGAAACTCGGGGAGAAGCTAGCAGGAGAAGGGATTTTCACTGTAAAGAGGAGTGACAGCTGGGAGGATGCTAGCTGCTGTTTGGCATGCCTGAGAAATGCGGGGACAGCATTAAACAGGCAGAGAGACAAACACAAAAGAACAAGATTGCTGAGGAAAAGAGGTATGGCAGGGATTAAAGAAATCATGCAGTAAGCAAAATAAATGCCAATGAAGTTCAAAATACAGATGCTGTCTCATAGGTACATGTACCTCACGATGCAGATTGCTCTGCAGGTCAGTCTTGGAATAGCTCCTTATTTAAATAAATAATCTAATGAAATTAAATAAATCATATAATTTAATAATAAGGTGGAAAAACTAGAATTAGCTTTAACCAGTTTGTGAACTCCTCAAAGAGAAGCACGGGTAGTTGTTGTTTTCAATAATATTTACTGCAACACTGTAAGACTCTGGTTTGATTCTTGTAGGAACCATATTCTGCTAATCTTTCAAATAGTTGTAGTGAACAATGCCAAGCCTTCATATAATGCAGCAGTAGCTAGCAAAGACCAGTATTTTATTAGCCTTCCAGTGTTCCCTCCACTACCATAGTATCTACACTGTACAAAGCTACTAATTCCATTTGTATTGCTATTGTGCAAGAAACTACCCAATGCAAAAGCAATGGTTATGATGGGAGTTTTTGTAAGTTCAGAAGCTGCAAGGTAAACTTTAGATAAACCTAAAAAAAAGGTTGCCGTGTAACAATTGTTTTGCAGAACTTCACTTCTTGTAAACATAAATGTAATTTCCAATGTAAATAGCCTTTTGTAGTGAGAAAAAAAAATAAGTATTGATCATATCATTTACAAAATTAAGCTATTTTGGAAGACTTTTACATCTATAAGTACCTGCAGGAGTGCAGTGGCCTTTGGTATGCACTGGATAAACTTTTATCTTTTTGCTCTCAGCCCTGAAAAAGCTAGATTTTGAAAAACATGCAGTGCTTTACAGTAGCTTTAATCACTTCTGAATACCTGGCCATCAGTAAATACCGAGGCACTTCAGTACAATCTGTTAGGCTAACTTGCTGTGGGGAGATTTTCAGTCCAGGCAAGGTGGGCAGTGTGCAATTTCTGCAAGGATTTGAGGTCTCTATCCTGCTTTTATTTTTTGTCTGGAGTAATCTCTGAAATCTTTCTCCATAGATTTGAAAAATCTGTTCAGAGAAGTTTTCCCCAAGCTACACAGAGGATCATTTCACGTTGGCTGTAAGTTTATATTTTCTCAGTTGGGCACTCGCCATTGCTGTAAAATGAGGACGTTTATTTGACTATGCCTAAGGTTTTCTTGGTTTCAGTTACTATTTTCAGAATGAATACCTGCTGATAAAACTGACTGACTCCTGCAAAAGAGTTCATAAATATCCCCCCTTTACAACATTGATTAAGTTTTCACAGAGAATCTGATCAAAGAGCACTCTCAAAATCCCTGCACTTTCACAGCTCTTCGGAAATGTGACTTTGATTACTAAAAGTGATCTTTTGCCCTTTTGTGTGCAGAAATTCTTCTATTTTATAGCTGGTGCTGTATTTTTCAAGCTTGTCTGGCAAATACAAGAGAGTCAGAACTTAACGGAAAATCAGATTTAGCAGCATCATAATTTTAATTTGGTCATGGTTTGAGACTTGCCATTGCTTAAAAAAAATACGCAATGTTTTATCTCATCTTTCTGCCCAAATGAGATTCCTTTTTAGTCATGATTTTGGTATATAATCGCCTAAATTTGAACTAAATTCACTCAGCCTACTGCTAATGCAACAGTTAGCAGACAAGCACCAAGCAGCAGCATGCAAATATTAGTTCATTTAGTACATTACCAAAACTTATTTTTCAGGCACCTGTAAATATTGGCAATATGATTTTGCTACTATTCGGAATATTTCTGTTTAAATTAAGACAACTCAGATTACACATATGACCTAGGATAGAAGTGCCTGTGTTATCACTCAGCAGTTTGACTTCTGTCCCTAAAGCCTATGAAGCATGACTCGTCTTGATTATTGTTATCAGGCTTTATTGCTGGACATTTTCCACTGACACATTTATATAAATGCAAATAGAAAAATGTAAAGTGTTTAACCTTCTGTTCAAGCCTCGTGATTCACTTAGAGTGTACAAAAATCCAGAGAGTTGTCCATCACATCCTCAACTCTTCCAGATTTCCCTGCCTGTCCTTCACACCTAAGCCATCTGTTTGTCGTTTCTTGGCGCTCCCCGTACCTCTTTCACAAACGAACCATCTGCTCAGAGCCTTCAAACTTCTATTTACAATACATACTCTTTTATCTATTTTACAACTCTTTGCATATGTCAAAATTTTAATTACACAGTCACATATTAGGATGTCATCGTCTCGGGGGGCTTTTTCTAACAATAGTGTCTGTGATGGGCTGGAAGGCATTTAAAATGTGTTTTATGGCTCGCTGATATATGGTATTTATGAAGAGTGCAACAAATTTTGAAGTGAAGAAGCAGATGATGCATGAAGTCAATAATTGTTCCAAGACATCTCCAAGTGATTGATGTCTACATAATTCCATAAATGCTGTTGCTTTATTAAAATACAATAACAGTATTAATTTATATGAAAATTCATTTTGGCTAACAGCTAATGCATTTAAATTTCATATAATCTAATGTAGTCCTATCCTGTTAGCTTGGGGAAAAAAAGGTTTCTTTCCAGAAATTGACTGCATACCTCAGATCTCATGAAATACAAGAAGGTATGAATGATTTTTGTAAATACTATGAATATGATTAAGATATCCACTTCCCAAAGAAGACGACCAATCTAATCTTGCTAAAAAAAAATAGCTAAGAAAATTAAAAAGAATCAGTTGTATGTATAAGTACTGTACATACATACATAATGCACACATACAAACACAGCATTTCCTCACTCCGTGCAGATGGAGTTTCATCCACACAGATGAGACACTCATCATAGAAATTGCTGAGGAATGTTCCCTGTTCTTTCAGGATGAGTTTGCTTAGTCCATACCATTTTAGGATGCTATTTATTCTGCGTGGTGATCACGAGTGGAGGGAGTTTTAATAAGACAAGCTGTTAGAGGAGAAAGAAGAAGCAGGTCTCTTGCCCCATGGTCCACAAAATAAAAGAAAGAGGAATTACTGAGCATTAGCAGAATAAGACTGCAAGGGCTTTGCCAACATCTATCCTTTTCTGCCTCTTAAGGTGTGAGGGTTGGTCAACTTGTCTGTAAAAGGGAAGGAGGTGTGAGCAATGAAATCTAATAATACATGGAAAGCACATCTGTAGGGAAATGTTGTTATCTTTGGCTTTGAAAAAAACAGTCTTGAGAGCGATACCGACAGGTTCAGCGCTGTCAGAGGAAGCACTGAAGCACAGATGAGACGAGCTTGCTTGCACCATTGCTGATCCGCAATTTAAGGGGTGACTTGGAAATCACCCTGGCTCAGTTAGAGCATCTGCAATCAGCTTTTTGCAGAAGTAGGATATGCGATAGAAACCTCTGCTCCCCCATCTGCTTGCAGGGAGGACTAAGAGCTACATGGAAGTCCTATAGAGTAGATCCCTATCAAAACAACGTTAGGTACATAAATACTTGCCAGTGTGTAAATTAAAAACCTTTGAAATGGCTTAATGTACTGTAAGTAAAAGTCTAGGAAACGGGCATTGAAATTCAGCTGCTTAGGGCAACTCCATCTCAGACTGAGCACAGAATGACTCCACTTGACAGGGAACTGATCTGTGAATGAATTGCAGGTGGCTGTGCCGTGGCAGACGTACGTACATGCAGATCTGAAGACCAATGGAAGACCAGCTGGTGGGAGGCAGGATCATAAAGACAACTTTTCCACAAATGGTGCAGATGCAATACTAGAAGCAAGGCATTTCCCAAAGAAACTGGATTCAGAGCTTAAATAATCCCATCCCTAGGACTCCATGGCTGACACATAAAGTTCTAGTGTAGCACCATAGACCACTTGGTATGACATTTGCTTCAGGATGGCTGGGAGATAGGTTTCTCTCTCTGAAGACTTTCCGTGGTACCATACGCCTCAGTATTTCTGAGATAAATCAAGCATTTTGATACTTCTTTGCCTCCATCTAGTTCTGCACACAGTGTGATGTACTTTTTTTGTGAGATTTTATTAGCTTGACTAGAGTGAGCAGCTGTCCTAAGTCTAAAATTACACAGAGTATTGGAGCAATTTCAAACGAACTATTCTAGGTATGCAAGTGGAGGAGACAATCCCACCTTTTTTTTTGTAACTGATTAAGGTAAATAGCTAAAGCCTGGAACATCTTGAAAGGAGCCTGTTCCTTTTAATTACACCTCTTTTTAAATAACGTAGCTTTTGAAATCACCATCATAGCACTGATAGAAATTTTAATATCTGCATCTAATGCTATTGCCTACATGCCTACAATGATGGCTTCTTTACAGAAGTTAAGGAATCCAAGTTCTTTGTAATATTTTTAAAAATTTTTTAAAAGATTTGCTATCATGATCCCTCAATTTACCAACTGATCTTCTATTACCTGACTAGGGCTGCCCAAATTAATAACAGATTTAAGTCATCTTCAGGCGTTGCGATCCCTCTTCTCTACCTATTCAAACGGTAGAGGTTATACTCACAATGCAGGTCAACACTACCTGATTTAATGCCCTATTCTCAGTTGCTTTCAAATCCTGAGATTTAATCATGCAGCCTGACTGATCAGCTACATTGTTTTGGAGAAATTTCAATTTTTTTTTAAAAAGGCATTCATTTTGGAAACAGATTTGAGGAACAAGACATCACATTCTTTACATAAAAGATCTTGTAAATTTTCAGCTGAAATGCCTTAATGTTTCTGTGGCTTAAATGATTGACTTGGAATGCCTGCTCTGTTCTTCATAGGTTGATAAGGAATAGTAGACAGCAAAATGAGTTTCTTTCAATATGGAATTGTGTACAAGTTACAGATCCAAACAGAGAAAACTCATATAGATAACAACTCTTCCTGTGATGTCAAGATCAGTTACCTTGGTGCTTTTTGTACTGTTTCTATACCGGCAAAACAAGAGTTTACAATCGATTGATCTATATTTTCTCCCCAAAGATGACACAAAAATATGATCTTCTGTGATATATCTGTTCTTTTTTTACTGTATATATATGATGAATTCATACATATTTTATGAAAACCTTGCACCAAAAGCTCTTGCAGTTCTATAAAAATGCCTGCTTGTTGTGTTTCTGGAGACGCAGGAAGATTGATATTTGGAAAAATGATTGACTTCAAAAATAACTTTGGATTCTCTGACCTGCTTCACTAATGCAGGCTGCTGTAAAACCAGGGTGGGTGGAAAGTGCAGTTCACAGAGAAGGAAAGGCAGAGGCATGTTCTGAAGCTTCATGGCACTGATCATGACCTCTCAACCAAGCCCTCCTGTTGCTGGAGCTGTCTTCTCCTCTGTCAACCTGCTAAGCCTGGTGAGAGAAAGTATCAGCCCCATCTGCCTATGCACAAAGAATGAATTTGTGCTTTAAAAGTGTCTGTCTCTGCTCCATCTCCCACACAGTAGTGGGCATCACCGGCAAGCTCATGGGCATGGTCATCAGCCTAGGAGCAGGTCACAGTCGTGAAGGAAAGTTGGTTTACTCAGGCTTCTGTCAGGTTACTTTATGTTGCAGTATTTTTTTTTTTTTTATTCCCAGGTTTGAGAGATGACTTAAGGCCTTTTTTGTGTGTTAAATTTCCATTAACTTTGTCTTTCATGTCTTAGAGTTGTCTTCATTCCCTTCTTAGCATTTACCACATGCAAATCCACAGTTTTAAAATGAGAGGAAAAGCAGAAATATTTTAGGAAATACTGTTTTCATGAGTTCCCTTGGTAAACTGCTTTCTGAGGTGGTTACCTACCAGCCTTCCATGAGCTTTTAATCCCGTTCTCTTGAATTCGAGAGATTGCTATGGTCTTCAGTTAACTAGACTGGATCGGGCACAAATTTTTAAATGATTTTCCAAATAGCTCATTGGTGTTCACTACTTGAAATGTTCCTTGGGTTGCCAGTAGAGGCTTGGATACCTAGTTTTGTAATGGAATATAGCTTTTGTATTAGTTTCATTTACTTATAATTACATAGTGAAGGGATAGAATTTAAATGGTAACTTTTTATCTGCGTTACAGGAGATGGAGGAGGAGGTCCTGGAATCTTGTATTATGTACTTTGCTGAACACAGCTGGGAAATTCCATAAGGTCAGTGAAATTAATTGTGTGGGATCTGTAGCCATAACTGCTAAGAGGTCCAAGAGCAGCCATAGGGATGGGAAAAATAATCAATTTATGACTTTATTTGATAAAGATAGGAGTTTGCACCAGTTTGCAGCATCTGCTGAGACATCAGCTCCACTTACAGAAGAGGCTGTTGTATAGCTCTTACATAGGCATGTTGAGCAGATGTCCAAAGCATCAGAGCTTGCAGTAGTTGCTCTGGTTCAGAAAGATTACTTACCTAGAGAGAGGTACAAACAAAAGGCAGATTAAAGAGGATTGCAGGAGGTTACTGAGTCCTGTGCAACTTCATGTAGATGAATTTTTAACAACAGGAGCAAATAATTACTGGGAAGTACATTATTATGTACAGTATGAAAACAGAGTTTACATGTCTTCCTTCTGAAGCAATCAGGATTTTTCATATTCCTATTGCTAATTATAAAAAAAAAGATTAAATAAAGCACATAGTCTGCCCAGCAGCATCTCGAGCCTCAAATAACTTTGTCTCACAAGTGCTGAGCACTATCTGTGGTGCCAGCTACGCTGGGCAGGGTAAGGAGATTCCCATAAAATGATCCCCAATCTCAATTTTAAATTCTGCATTTACCTCTTAGTTTATCTGAAACTGGAGAAGGCTGCTCTCTCTTGCAGTCAAAACATGCCACATGCATATTCTCACACAGAAAGCAGTTGAGGCTCTAAAGCCTGTCGTGGAGTGTGTTTGATTTCCTGGCTGCCTTATTTGTTTACAACAATGCTCTTAAAATTGCCTCTACCATCTGTGTGGTTCCTAGTTGTTTGAATGAGAATGAGATATTAAAATGCCATCCAGATGTCTAGATGCATATCAGCATTAACATATTATGCAAATTGTCACAAGGATAGGGTTTTTTTCTTCTTAAACAAAACTATTTTTAGATGGAATGGAAAGAAGTAAATCTGTGAAGGGTGACAAGCAAAAAAAAATGCACTGAGCATATTCAGCTGAACTCTTCAATCACTTTTTATGAAAGGGTCAGGTGCAAAGTGCCCTGA
The DNA here is from genome assembly GCA_011801015.1 of Ardeotis arabs. Taxonomy (NCBI): domain Eukaryota; kingdom Metazoa; phylum Chordata; class Aves; order Otidiformes; family Otididae; genus Ardeotis; species Ardeotis arabs. Next base: position 16,157 of record JAAGAY010136063.1, read on the forward strand.
GTTGTTTTTACTGTAAATATATAGAAGACAATTGGACAGAATATATAGACAAGACGGTTGGATAGAAACATAATCTTAAAAAAAACACCAAACAAACAACTCAAAAGCAACGAAGCACCGCTAAGCCTGAAGATCTTATAAAACGAATTCAACATAGTGAAATATAAAAGTTGCCGCTATGTATTTATCTCATGACAATGGGACTTCATGAGCAGTAACAAATATCTGTTGACTACTGAGCATCTAATTTAAAGGAGCCTTTGGCTCTGACTCCACAGATGGTTACACTTGGAGATAAATCCACAGAACCAACTGTGCAAGATCATACCTGAGCCTTCATTGCTCTCAAAAAAATAAGAACTGGGATCAGAAAATCAAGATAAATGTCTTTAACTGATGTTGATTTTTTCTGGCACCTTGATTCTTACAGCTAAAAGTAAGCATGGTGTCTCTTGAATCTCTCCCTAAAGTTTAGTGTATTAAAAAAAAAATAATTAATAGTACAAAGTTGCAACAAAAACCCTGAATGGACTCAGCTAGTAGGTTCTGCAGGGAGGCTGAGTATCAATGCAGGATATGAGCTATGGATAGGAGGAGGAAGAGATTCTATCACTTAACAGGCAAATTTTCATAGCTTTCAGAATTGAAACGGAAATTGAAATTGGAACAGCTGGAAAATTGTTTGATCTCCTCTGTCTCATGGAATTTCACTCAGCTACTATGAATAAAAGCCCACTGATTTGCATTTGGGTGAAAAGATAGCAGGGCAAGTCCATACCTACGCTTGGGTTTTCCTTCATGGTTTCGTCAGCAATACAGGCATGAGAGGTTTCCTTTTTATCTTTGGTGATATATATTAATTTCTTCTCACAAATATTTTAGCTTTCAGATTTGTGAACCAAGGGTTATATTTTCCTCATAAATATATTACGTATAGAACTGCCTTTCACTTAAAACTATTATTATTGAAACCAGTAAGTGTGTGCAGCAACATCACTTTTGTGGTAACCGGAGTGATACTTTTCCAAGAGGAATAAACCAACAGTAATTCTCTCCAAATGCAGCTCCTGACAGTAGTGGTCCAGAAGCTGTCCAGATGACCTCTTCAGCTTGAAAACAATATAAATTAGTTGCATACTGATCCAATCAAAGCACTCAAACCTGAATATTTACAGATTTTCACCAAAGTTTTGAGTTTTCCTCACAGTCCTGTTCTAAATTTCCTGTAGTCAGTAGAATCAGTAGCAAAGCCTTCTTCCTTTGAATGGAAAGGAGGGGTCATAGGTTTGTAATACTCCTATTAAAATCCATTATTTCCAGCTATATTTGTTTACAAAAACATATAGTTCTTACAGAGTACACAATGTCCCCACGATGGGTAAAATAAGAGAATGAGAACGGGCGTTAAGAAGTCCTACATCTGCATCCCATCCCCTCTGCCCCTAGACTGGATCAACCATAGTTCTGCTGTGTCTGAAAATATATTTGTCTACTTTATTCCTGCAGGCTACAATATTGGTCACTTCTTACAAAGTATTTCTGCACAACCTATTCCAGTGTTTTACTATCCATCCTATCAGAATTATGTTCCTCATATGTCAATATATCACTTATTCTGCCCACCATCCCCATGGTGCACAGGTTATTTCCTTGGCTGTCATCTCCAGATCTCCAGAGTCTGGACACTAGAATAAAAGGAAGTACATATTTTTATGCCATCCATCTTTTTTTTTGTAGGGGTTTGGTGACAAAAAAAAAAAAACAACCAACAATCAGATTATCTGCTCTCCTAAGAATCACTCAGAATTCACTGTGTCTCAGTTACACCTATTGTATATATGTCATCAGTTTAAAATACTCTTAAATCTGTGATTCTTGTAGATCTTTTAATTTATATTAATGATCTCAGTGCTTTACTCCACACAACAGAAGAATTAATGTAGTTATATTTCCAATGGTCACCATTTTTAGTATATGCTTTATAAGCAATACGTTGGCAAACTGTGCAGGACTTCAAAAAAACTCACACAAACCTCTGAAAACTTTTGAGGTTGATGTATTTTTACTTAATTTAACTCAAGGACATGTTGTACATTAGCTAGAGTGGGGCCTGAGTGCAGAAAGAGATTTAAAAAACAGTAGTAGTTCAACTACCATCACAGTGAAAAGAGTGTTTGAAAAAGTCTTTGGAACAAAGAAAATGAGGAAATACATTTTACAAGACACTTCCTGAAGAGGCTGTAGCCATCATGGAGGAATTGTTGCAAATGCTGGGAAACTGAAATATGATTGCAAAGGCATTGGCGGTGATTTCATAGTAGAGGTGATAAGATGAAAGAGTAAAAGAAAAGCCAGGGAGATTCTTCCCAAATGCATTTGAAATCTGTTGCTGTACCATGGTCTACTCAAAAGCCATCAATTTTGTCAATTGAAATGGTTTGTAGTGAAACAAAAAAATAATAGGTATGGTATTTGACTCCACATGTTTTATTTAAGCCTAACCTTAAGCTGGATGTCAGGACAGAAATAAAAATGGAGTCATATAAAGCAGGGATAAGGGAAGAAGGGTTTTTACAAAGTCACCCACTCCATAATTTTTACCTCGAGATAGCATAAACCAGACTTAAATCATGCCTGACAGGTGACTGCTTAACCCGTCCTTCCGCTGATGGAAATTTCACAGACTTCTACATTATTTATTCCACTACCTAGTTAGCTTTTAGACTAGACATATTTTTTTTTTCTGGGTTTTAACCTAAATTTCTCTTGCAACGTAATCATGGAAACTACCCCGTCCCCTCCCTTATGGCAAGAAGCACACTTTGCAACCTTCCTCCCCACGGAGGACAGAACCAGAGCCAACACCATATAGGTTAGAACAAACTTTCACTTACGTGAAGATACTTCACCTCCCTTACGGTCCATCTCCAGACTAACTAGGCTCAGTTATTTCAGACTTTCCTCACACTTCATGTTTTCTGCAGTTCTGACTATCTGGCCTGTTCTCCTCAGAATTCCCTTAAGCTGATCCATGTCGTTTCAGAAATATTGGGTCCAAAACAGACCAGAGTGCCTCAGCTGTAGCCTTACGGATGAGTAGCCTTGAAGAATTACTTCACATTTGAAATACACTATTCTTGCTTATTATATATCGTGGTTTGATGTCTGCTTTTCTTCATTAATGACACTGCTACTGTCTCCCACCACAGCTCCTCTCCTGCAGACATCTGCTGCTCCTTCCCTCTCCAAGCACTGTTACCGTACCACTGAGAGGCATTAGGTTAGTGTGATATGATCTGCTCTCAAAACATCCATGCTAGTTCTTCTCTTTTCATCTTTTATCTTCTCAGTGCTTAAATAGATTGGCTGACTATCTATTCTGGTATCTTTCTGGGCACAGAGCAGAGAATGATTGGGCTGTAATTCCTCAACCTTTTTTAAACATATTACCTTATTGTTCTTTTGTTGTCTGATACCAGTGGCATATAATCTTCACAAAGAGAGTGTCTATTTTGTGTTTACCGAGGGCTCGGTCCACAGAGAAATGCAGAAGGATTGTATTTCAGCTGCTACTGCAGCTACTCCTGAGCGAGGGTGACAGCTCTTGTGTTTGGTGGATCAATGATATCACAAAAATTGATCTGAGAGTCTGAGAATATTGTAGCAGATAGCAAAAACACATTAAATATGTTATATACATGATATGTACATTATAGCAGAATATATGCACAATCCCATCCTGAGGGGGCAAAGATACTTTTTTTTTTTTTTTTCAGTTGGTTGCATTTTCTGGGGTTTTGCTCTAAAACCACCAGAGACTTCTAATGATAATTCTCAAATGCCAGTCTAATGTCACAAAAGAGTAAAAAGAAGGAAACTTAATCGTATGGTTTAGTTCCTTCAGTAGTTAAAAGAGGAATCCTAGGCTGGGGCAAAAAAAAATATTGCTGTTTTGAGGATTGCTAACTATTCAGAGAATAAATCTGTTTGTGGATTATTAACTGCGAAGTAAAAGCCTGTTTGCAATGAATGAACAATAGCTGCTTTTTGTATTGGTGTGCTTGGAGTGTCTGCAGCCGGAGATACAAATATTTGTAAACAACCCATCCACACAGCTTCCTTCAGAGTTCCTGAGAGTTATGAAGAGAATAACAAATACACCGCCAGACTTCTATTTTTTTTAAATCTGGTTTTTGCTTGGCTTGAAAGGAGTTTTAGTAACATTACTTAAAGCAAGAGGGTTTTATTTTCTGAACACCATTAACTGCAAAAGATAGAGCTGTTGGTGGGATCCTTCAAATGCTAAAAGCAGAACCCCATTTACAGCATGTTGGGGCAGGGATCCAAACTTGCTGTATCCCAGGCTTGAGCATTCCAAACTTCCACAAAAGACCAGGCAGAAAAAGCTCTTGTGATAGTGGTTTGGAAAGGGAACAACAGTAAAAACTTGCTTGGCTTGAATCCTTACAGATCGTGCAATCCTCCTTGTCCTTATTTACGGTGCAACGCTAGCACTTATTTACAGCATAATATGATCCTAAAACTCAAATTAAATGTAAGATTATTATCCTAAAACTCAAATTACATGTAAGGTCTCTGACCTTCTGATGCAGCAGAGGATCAACGTGCATTTCCTATGCATGGCTACCAGCAGAATGCACCTCTGCCGTTGCTCTTCACCCCAGAAAACATTCATGAGCCCAAAGGCCAGACCAACTGGTTGTCAGCCAGGACACAGGACAGGTTTAATTCATGCTCTCACAAGTCTAAAGCATGAATGACTGATATAATATGTTCTCGTCTTTAGTTGTTGTCATTCTCCTGGCTTTTATAGCTGCTGTGGCACGCGGTGGTCAGCCTGGCTCTCGTGTGGGTATAAGCTGTGGGAGTATTCTCACATGTTTTCACGTAACACATAAGAGTGTTGTAGCATGAACAATTTTGACACTTTCAAGAGTGGCTAATTATACACATTTAGAAGTCTCTTTCAAGGCTTTACCCAAAACATATTGATCCTCCATTGACTCTCTTTGCCCTTAATAGACTGCTGGGCAGTCAGGCTCTTTCTGCCTTCTTTGGTCTCTGCTGCTCACCAGAAATGCAATTTCTTTTCCAGCTGAGATCTGGACACACTTTTCATTTTGTATCTTACTGCATCACCTCAGTAGGGTTTTTTTAATATTTTTTCCTGCTGTTTGAGCCTTCTGCACAGAGACCTTTAAGGGAAATAACAGAACCGCATCAAGGGAAAGAAAAGATTTGATGTAATCCTGAGACAAGTTTTAGTTAAACACAGGCAATTTGTCTTGGAGAAGTTCGATACCTAGATACAAGTATATGGCCTTTGTGTACCGAGGATGATATTGCTTATCCCAGAAAGCTATGACTCTGTTAATTAAAACAGATCAAGTGATAGCAATAATTTTACTGGTGTATTAAGAAATAATTATTTTTTATTTGAGCCTGAGTCCTTCATAATGACTTTCCTCGAGCACTTAATGAGTGAGCTTCAGTTGCACAAAATATTCCTAGCACTCTAATTTTAGCTATAAATATTTTCTTTGAAGTTTTTTTCTTAAATGCTTCTCAAATAGTATACGGAGAGGTAATTTTAGACTTTCTCAATTTATAGTACTACCTGTTTGTATGTGACTATCATGTGCAGATAACAAATCTAGTAATTTTCTCTCGAGTATCAATACTTTTTCAGAAGAAATACTTTTAAATCTACCCAGGAATATTTCACAAAGTGAAAGTGATGAAATTAGGTAAATACATTATTTATGATGAGTGGTTTGCTCAGCCCTATGCAAAATAGAAGAACATTTTCAACCAGTTAAATCAAAGCTCTGTGCAAAGACGTGAAAGCCTATTGTTTTCCTCATTTTCCTCAGTTTCATGGCAGACCATCTTAATTACTTATCAGCCCTTAACTTTGCAACTTGTCATGTGGCAGTTGACAATAAAGAGCTGAAAAGATGAGAAACATCGGGATGGTACAACCAGAAATAGCGGTGTTGCTGCCTGATCTTGTCTCTTTTATTTTAGCCAAAATGTCTGTGTCTTTTGCTTGTGTTTTTACATAGCATGTCTTCTTCCCCCTTTAATTCCCTTTATGCATGTTTCTAACAAAGGTATTACATCTAGAGAAGCAATAGAGTGCAGAACGGAAGATGAATTCATGTTAATCATGCAGGTACACCTCACTGGATAATTAATCGCACATCTCCCTGCCCGCATGTAGGACTTCAGATCTGATTAACCGGCAGCTTTCACTGCAAGCCCGCCACATAAGAAAGTATGGCAATAAAAGAGGATTCAGCTTTGCAGCGTCATATAAGCTTCAATTTCATTGATAGGTACAACCTGAACAAGAAAATGTGAGATATGGGGAAAATATCTTGGGGAAAAAAGCATAAGAAAACAATTCTTCAAATCTGAAAATAAAAAAAAAGCAGAACAACAGCCTACAAACCAATGTAACAAATTTCTAAACCAAAGTTGCAAGAGAAAACATTTCAATCCCACAAGAAGCAATTAGAAAATCCTCTGGAAATAGTGCATTAAAAAGATGAGTCTCCAAAGGAATGAAATGCTTTTCCCTCATATTTTTTTTTTATTATGGTTCACATGGAATTCATCTGACTGCATATTCTCTCCACGGTGTTTGAATGTTGCATTCCCCTTTCAGGATGATTATCTGTCCTCTCTTGTAAGGAGGTATGAATAAGCAAAAGCTTTCAAGGCTGCTGAAGAGGATGAAGTAATTTTTTATTTCTCTTTGTAGAACACAAAGCCTGTAGGAGGGAAATTGCAAAATATTGTTCTTCTCTAACATGCATTGGAGATGAACTTGGTTTATTTACCCACCTGAAACAACCCACACATTCGTTTAAATAAATAAGCTTGCACTACACAGGAGGTTTTTATGTGTGGAGAAGGGTAAAAAGAGTAATGGAAATTCTCTCTTGTAGGGAGTTGATTAGTCCATAGTCAGGCTTTTTTTTTTCTTTTTTTTTTTTTTTTTTTTTTTTTTTTCTTTTCAGTTTTACTACTTCCCTTTGAGGGGAGTTTGTTTGAAAGTTTGAGGGGGTTTGAGTTGAAAGAGTTAGGGAATCTCGTAATCCAGGATACTTAGGCCCTGGTTTTAGAGTTACCACCTTCTAGATCAGCTCACATGTGTCTTCAAATGGATCTGTCATCGTAACTCTTCAGCCACAGCCATGTGGAATTTGAAAAGGCTTTTGTATCACTGAATCTGCTACCTGCTACTGTGCTCATAATGATCACTGTTCTTCCGTGGAGGTAACTGGAGACGTATTACAAATCTAGGTTAATAGGTTTTATGATCAATCTACTCGAAGGCACATACCTGTCCTATTAATAATGCAAATGTGATAGGATTATTGAGTTATGAGGAGCTTATACACAAATCTTAACCACTAATACATTCATTAAAGCTGAGTAAAGTATTAATTAGCTTTGATGCTGCTGGATTGCAGTGTAATAGATAGTTTTACTGGGGCCTGCTCAAATTGATTAGTGTGATCCCATGCTGTGCACTCTGTTTCCAAACCAGAATTGATCTTTTGCCTAGAGGAAGACAAACAGCATTCCAAACTGCTTCTGGAGATGTTTCTGACTAAGCTTGGTTGGGGAAATAATAGAAATATCCTGCTAGAGAGTTTTATCCTTTATGGGATCTTATTCTGAAAATAACCACTTTGCATTAGATATTACTATTTTTAGATCCAAAAGAAAATTAGAATAAAAGCTTATCCATTTTCACTGTGCACTGTAGGGGTACAGGCAGTCTACCGAAATGATATCATTCTCCAGTATTACTGAAATGCTTCTTCCTAAAGTGATTCCTTGTTCTGTCAATCTTATTTATCATGAAAGTGTCAGCTTTGACTTTTCCAAACTGCAGGTAAAAACACCACCACTTGATAATGTCTGCATACGCAAACACATCTAGTTCATGGTTATTGCTGAGCCTTAAGATGTGGCCCTCAGTCTCTATTGTCATCCAGCTTAACAGTGTCAAAAAATACATCTCCCTACTTTCAAGAAAGGCACAAAGTGCTGAACAGTGTAGTCTGAACACAAATTATATCTAAGTAAACTCAGAAAGCAAAAACAACCCAGCTGGCACACATATTAGTTAGGCAACCATGCACTTCTCAAAGATGCTCAGATATGAGTCATGTCTTTTAAAGGCAGTTAAATTCCTGTTGCAGAAATAAGATCATAAACTATGACTGCCAATCACTTGAAGGCGATACATGTTGTTCAATAATTAAAAAAAAAATTGATTTTATTTCATTTACTTTTTTTTTTGCTCATTTCATCTTGGTGGAATGAAGGCAACAATCATACATTGAAAATCATTATCCTGATGTTGTAAACACTGTGGATTTCTGTGCTGGTGAAAGTAGGAATAAACGGGCCTTCTCAGCATACTGACCACAGTATCAATGAAGGCGCTCATTGATGAGGGTATAAATATTGATACTTCAGTATTACACAGGTTTAATAACAAGAACTGCTTTTTTTTTTCTTGTGTCTTTTAATGGGTCTGAGATAAGCCTATGAAATACCATGAGATTATTTCTAACAATATCACTGGCCTAACTTGACATGGGGTCATTTCACTGCACGTATTGAGGGATAGAGAAGTTCTTCAAGGTTTGACCTGAGTGAATGCCACAAAAAAAAGAATATTTTCAAGGTTTCAAAAGGGTCTTGATCAAGGAAAATTTCAGTTTCCTCCCAGTTTTTTCCCCCCAACTCTAGATGGCTCATTGTCTCTCTAATATTATCTCATTTCTCTGCTTTCTGAAAGCGCATTTACATTTGTAGCACTTCACTGACAGTGAGTGACAGTTGTTCATTAACCATTATCTCTTCTAATTTTCTGTGAACTAATTGTAAGGAGCATAAGAAAAGCTATTAAAATAGTAGAGCACTGAGAGATAATACAAGAAAAAAGAGTGGGTCAAGATTACATAGGGTCATCGCAATTTACAGCAATATTTCTCTCAAGAGATGTGAAGGGCTAAAAGTCAATTGTTAAAAAGAAGGCAGAAAGACTTGCTAATATAAATTCAAAAATCAATAGAAATGTCCAGTTTGATGCGAATTTCTATAGCAATTTCTAGGGAAAATACTTACCTTATGACATGACAAGCATCTTTATTGCATAGGTTAAATGAACCAGTAAAAGGAAAACTATTGCTAGCATATTGGAACATAGCAGTAGAATTGAAGAACAGACATACTCAGGCATGAAGCTAAGATGATAGTCAAAAAAAAAGAAGAAGAAAAACAACAAAAAAACCTATTTGAGCTGATGCTTACAGTCCAAAGCTGATGTTTGAAGAAAACATGCTTGGTAATCAAAAGGCATCATTTATCTGGCTAATGTTTCCCAGAATTTTGAAAGAAATAGAAGTAACATTATTAAAACTATTGCAGGCTATGAGAAAAGTTATTTTGCTAATGTCTGCATTAACTTGACTAACCACAGCAGGAGATTCTTTATAACTTTGGCTGCTCATGAATACAAATCATCAGGTTTATATACTTATCACTCATGGTTAAAATTCATTTTTGATAACAATGAACGAGGGTGGTGAGAAATTGTAAATCAAAATATTCACTTGAACAATGTCCTGTTGTGTCAATGTGATTTCAATAACTCACAATAAAAAGGTAGAAAAATGTGAATGACAGTTGTGGGAATAAATTTTTTTTGTATTTTCCTGTTCTTCAGAATTTAGAATAGTAGATGGATTCAGCATGAAAAGAGAAACAATGATGGAAAAACCAGCTATGTTGGTTGCATGTAGCGAACAAGTAAGACATAGGCATCTTTATAAATCAAATCTACAGCTGGAACAGAGACGGATTAACAGGTGGTGAAACAACAGATGACATATACAACACTGATGGTGAAGAAATATGACTGCATTGAAAAGTTTGGACAAGCTTTAATTCAACACAGCACACTTTTGAAAATTGATGGCTTTTAAAATAACTTAGGAACGTGTTTGCCCTACTCACAGCGCCTGGGACTAAGAACTAATCCAGCACCATTGTTAGGATAACAAACGATAAAGCCAAGCAGTTACTGATGATCACTTGCACCAATTTGAAATGGTTCTTGTGACCAACAACTCTGGCTGTGGCTGGAACCAGTTAGAGTTGTTTTGACTGCACCCTGCGTATTTCCACAGCTGTTGGTGCATCACCAGATCAGAAGGTAAAATGTTAAAATAATGTAAGACAAAGGATTCGTTGTCATGCAAAGGTTCCCATTGCTTAGGTGGGGGAGAGCGAGGAGGGTATTGCTGAATTCCTTATGGAAAAGACCAAAAATGAATGTTAGCCTTGGATTGGATTAAAGGCAAGTAAACAGAGTAGCAGAAATATCAGTCATAATAATGAAAGTGGAAGTAGATGGCTTTTCCAGGTTGGTAACCTTCATCAAACAAATGCAGGATGAGATCATTTGAACACAGACTGGAAGGATTATGGAATGAAAAATAAGTTGAGTAAATCAACAAGCATGTCAGGTGATACTCAGCAGCGAAGGTGGAGGTTTCTTTTTTTAATTTACTGGAAAGGCACATTCTATTCTCACAGGGAGGAAGCTATGAGGACTCATGGCCAAGAAATGCTACTGGATACACACCTCTACCTCATTACCCAGAAGGCTGTTGATGTGTTTGCAGGATACTTAGGAAGAAACTTTTTGTAGAAGGTATGCAGTGTATGTGTGCGTGCACAGTTCAATTTAGGGCTAAAATAAGTGCCTAGTGTGCAACACTGATAAAATCAGAAATGCAAGCAATGGAATAAATGAGACGGAGTGTTAGGTCTGTACCCTTTTTTTTCTTTTAGCTGATCAGAGTTCTCCTCTGTATCTTTCTTTGGAAAGCTGCTTGCCTACTCCCCAGGCTGTTAAGAGGAAGGATTGATTCAAGGCTTTAACCTGTGCAGTTCCATCTGGGACATGCAGGCTGGGCAAGCAGTACATGAATGTTTTTTGAAAATAATAGTATTCCATCACTGGTGATACCAAGTAGTAGTAAGAAGAAAGAAGGGTTGTGATTTATATCACGTCATGATGCCATTGGAAAGGGAGGAGATCCACTCAAGCCTCTAGATGTTTCTCCTGAGAACAACACTGCACTCCACTCAGCTCAAGATTATGCCCCAAGGTGTATTTTGACCAAGAGAAAATAAAACACTCATGATGACTGGTGGGCACCTATAATCCCAGTAATGACAGCAGCATGGACACACTAGACATGCTTTCAATCTTTCTAGACTTGTGTATCTGTATCTACCTCACATGCCCTAATTTTGCACCTTAGGCAAGTGTTGAAGCCTGTCCTGACTTCCACACAATTTATATCTTCTATTTAGGTATCACAAATATATTTTAAACTATTGTTCATCTGTTGCCTAAACTCTTAGATGTCTAAGTCTTCTAAAATATCTGTAACATCTGTTACGGTCTAGGAATTACCATTCTAGTTATCACCAATAAAGGGATGGAGTCATTTGATATGAAATTTATGCATAGCACCTGTCACCTGTTCACCCAAGATACAATTGAATCTGCCACTGGGGAATTTTGGGTAACTAGTGAGTCAAAGGCTGGGTTAATCATACTCACAGAGGGCTAAGAAGAGTGTGCTGGTATCACGCGGATAGTTTCAAAGGGTGGGTGAGCACATGCGAGACAGAGCAAGGATGGGCTTTTAGCTGGTGATGGTAAAATGAGGTTGTTTTGGAGCAGAGTGTGGGGATGAGGGAGACAGGCATTTATCCCAAATGATGGATTATACTAAAACTAGCTTTACCTAGTCTTTACTTCTGTATATGAGCACAGGCAAAAGACAAGATTTAATGCTCCATGCTGAGCGTGGCCATGGTGACAACAGGTTAAAGCATGCACCTCGGAAAATGAAAAAAAAAAGAAATCTCCTTTCCACCTCTACTCCAATGAGTTTATGAAAACTTTATAGCAGTTAAATTTGTGCAAGCTGAGTAAGTTCAAAAGAAGCACCAAGCAGTCATCCCTGATGGTTAAGTGATGCCCTGTTGCAGGAATCCAACCCTCCTCAAGCAGAGCACAGAGCTCAACCTCAGTCTGCCACTTCCCAGGTCAGTGATGCAATTAGCGGCTTTCTAGGTGGGAAAGACACAAGGGGTTGTGTTTTGCATGAAGTCCAGGTTGGGTCCTTCAGGCATCACAGCTGGGGGATGCCTGCTCTGACACAAGCTGAACTGCATGGCCAGCACAGCAGCCAACAACGACAGGGCTTGGTGGCATCTGAGCTGAGGCTTTGAGGACATTCATTTAAACATTTGCATCAAAAATTAAGTCATGGGGACTGAAATACTCTAGTGGGTCTAGCCCATGGCACTTAAACAGTATAAAAATTTACCTTTTTGATCATGCAAGTAACATATGATAAGAAACAATCCAACATAAACTACTGATAGGAAGTCTGACTATGTTAATACAGTTATTATCTAAGTCGTGCTGCAAGTTACAGATGAATATTTCCCACAACCCATTTATTGTTAATGAACATCCAAGCTAGCAAATTAAAATAAACGCATTTTATCATTCAGATTTAATGATTTCCTGCTGGGCCTTTTTAATGTTCAGAATTGGCCTTCTTTGAAATACTTAGTTCATCAGCAATTTGCCGTCAGTCTTTCATTTCTTCTCCACTGAAGGTTACTCTGAAATTTTCACCTTTTCCCTTCAGTTGTTTAAAGACAACCACTGCCAGCGCGAACAACTTTTACCTCTCCTTGAGCTTGGAGTTCATAATGCTGTTTGAACATCGAAAGCCCTTGAGTACTGAAATAAGGAGAACATTCAGCTCAAGGAATTTCAAATCCTGGTGAAGAGAACTTGCTGATTAGCTCTGTGAATGAAATTAGTATTTTAGTAGAGTGCTAGGATGACAGCAAATGAAAAATCTGTCCTAAAATATAGTAAAACCTGCAGGAAATACAAGGTACCTGCTGAGAAACCAGCTTTCTCCTTAGCTATTATGTTTAATCTTTTTGACTCTTGCCTAGTTCTTCTGGGGTAGAGGGAACACGGATACAGACTTCACAGCGCTGTCATTGCCACCGAAATGCTGGTAGTAATCTAGATTTGTATTCTGTGTGACTGCTGGCAATAAGGACAGTTAACATTCCACTATCACTTTCCCTTCAAGGATACTGAAGAGCATTGGAAACATTAAGCTCTGAGGTTGGTAATTTACTAATGAGAAAACTGATTCAAGAGAAATTAGGACCTTAATCTCTCATCCGTTGAAGCCAATAGAAATCATATTCCGATTTCCTTGAGCAGACTGTGTGTGGCTTGTAAAAGGTCACAGAAGAAAACACTGAAAAATTAGACCAAAAGTCCAATGATTTTTTTTCTTGTTCAGTAGAAGAATAACTGCCCTTATCCTGTGCCTGAATCCATTATATCTGATACTCTTTTCCTTAATACAGTTTAGAAATATTCCAACAAATCTAGATTTGCTAAGATTACATTTTCATACCACCACCAGCTCTGTGCTGCAGCAGACACGTGGGACAACTGATAACTTTGGAGCGCTGCTGTTTTTTCCTTCAGGCCTAACGTCATGGCTCTCCTCCCTGACACCTGTGCTGAAGCCTTCAATGGTAGTGGAGGATGAAGCTCCAAACAGATTCTGGAAGAAAAAAAATCTCTTCAGAAAGTTTCCTACAAAGGAAGCACAAGCCAGTCCTACCGAGCTGAAGAACCAAACTCTTTGTATCCTATTTGCAGGCTCACAATTATTTTTAACTGAAAGCCATAGCTCATTTCGTAGAAATGCAATTTTCAAATTCTTTGGAGCAGTTAAACTTTAACAAAAAAGCTGTTCTGTGTTGCTTTCCTTGAACTAAAGCATCTGGTTTTCAGAGGGACATGATGACATTGAAGAAGTCACAATTAAATTCTTCATACTTGTTGTTTTAGAGGTAGTATTCTCCCAGGACCTGACTCAACACACTCTGTACTCAGTAGGAATCATTACGCCTCAGGGCTCCCTTGATGTTTCGCAAGATCCTCTATTGCTGGTAATACTTCAAGCAGTTTATTACAAAATTCCATAATGCAATATGCATTGCTTGTGTGTCTAGAAAGCTTTATATCAATACTCTAGATAAATGCCAGCACTGTTATCATAACACTCTTCAACAGAGGTAAGAAATATAGAGCTGTATTTACAAATTTGATCCATTCAGGGCCTAGGGCCGTAGTAACTTAGATATATGGGCGTTTGTGCACAAAATCACCGGAGCATATATGATTATTTATCAAGATGGTCTGTGTATAGCGCTAGTATTATGCGTTAGCACCTACTTGATATAACAGGAATAAACACCTCATGAAAGAACACAAAGGACACTGGAAAGGTATATCACAAGCACAGTTTTATAATGAACCCATGGAATATTTATGTTGTACATGCCACATAAAATATGTGAGAGCTAGCCAAGTAAAGCCCTCCCAAAACTAGGTAAGCACGACACTTTTATAATGGTAGTATAACTGAAAGAGCCTTCCCAGGCTTTTATGAACCATATGTTTTCTATTGGTGCTCCTTCAACTTACGTATCGCTTAAAGGTCATTCTACAGCACAACTGAAATAATAGGCGTATTTTCATGATATGCAGAGCAGACTTAAGTATTTGCATGAATCTGGGATTGGCAACCTGTCCTGTGCAGTGAGTGCCAAATGTATTATTCTACTGTGTCATATAAAGGATTATTTCAGATGTTTGAAGTAATGCATATAGTTAAAGGTTATGGTAGAATAATGTTAAAGAAATTCATTGTTTCTGGGCCTGATGGTAATATGAATGATAAAAAAGTGATGACTATGATAGCCGTGAAGCATTACAGTCATTTTGCTATGATAATAGTCCTCAGATTTGGTTATAGCCCTAATATGTTACCCGAAAGTTAAAATCAAATGCTCAGGTCTGTTGGCACATAATGATTACTTATTGTCTAGAGTGTAATTTCTGAAAGAAAATGAGATTTGATCTTGAGGATAAATCCTGGTTTCTTTTATGTTTTCCCTTTTTCTCTTTTTTTTTTTAAGAAGAGCTAAACATTGAGTTTGTTATCCAGAGAAGGAATTGATCTAGGATCATTTCTAGCTTTAAATATCCCAAGATAAAGATCTATCTTGCTCCATGCTTTTATCACTTTTTTGTACCGAATTATTACGGAGCACAGGTGGGTAATGTTTCTGGTGCCAGAAGCAATACACCAAAGCTGTCAAGTGACTGAGAGCTTCAAACTGGACCCTAGAGATTGTTTTGGTTTTACTTTGGAGATGCTTTAACCAGGCACGTGCAAAGGAGCAGCCCACAGAAACCGGTCCTGGCTCTTGACCTCACCTGGGGGGTTACAGCACTGTCTGTCTGAAGGACACAGGCTCTAAGATGACTTTTCTCAAAGCCAGCAGTCCCAGCCTTCCACTTCCCTACAGAAGCAGAGAATGGAGTCATTAATGAATTTGGAGTCATTAATGAATTTGCTCCTTCCCCACCACACCAGGCAGTTGTCCCAGCTCTGTTTCAAACAGTGCCCATTATTACAATTTTAGAACTTCTCAATCCTTAGGGCTTGTTTCATCCATAATTCTTAGGACTCTCAAATTAAAAACTCGTTGTCCGTGGTCACCACTACCAATGTAAACTGAAAGATGCAATCTTAGCTATAACCAGGTCACATATCAGAAGAAAGACTAATAGTAATTTTCCTTGAGTATAATAAGTACACAATAAAGTTTAGTAGTAGACAGTAGAAGAGCTGGGAAAGTAAAGGCATTGCTTTTCTATTTCTGATTCCCCCTCTGCAGAGAAACGCACACACACACACAACAACAACAACAACAAAGACGACAAGGAAAAAGTGGGAAAAGGATGAGAATAATGTTCCAGCTAAAGCCAAGCTGGTTCCAGACAAGCTGAAAAAGAAACGAAATGGTGTCACAACAATGACAATGCAGAATAGAAATTCAATATTTTTCTGTAGTTTGTGCTCTGCTTTACTTTAGAGGACTAGGAAATGTTTGATTAAAAAAGAGAGTAGTCTTCACAGGATACATTATTCATTTCAGATTTCACTTTTGTAGCTCAGGATCGTCAGATACATTTCTTACCCCAGAATCTGTCTGATGTCTGTATTTCTGGAGCTTCACACCGGTGACTGGAAATCAAACATTCAGGGGAGATACTGCAGTTAAGTATTAAACCTGACAGCTTTTATGTGTCTGGTACAATAATTGATTTCATGTTATGCTAACCTACTCTGCAGGTTAAAGCAGTGAGGAGAGTTCCATTTCATAGAGTAGTCACTGAATTATTATTTTTAAGATTTTTAAAAGCACTGAGGCAATTTATGTTTCTATTTTCTTTTTTAAACATTTATATAGATGAAGAATACAATGAATACTTGCACAAGCAAGACGACAAATTCAGCCCTGAAATGTAAAATATTAAAAATCTGGTAAAATATTAAAAATAAGTTAACTTCTTGAAGGGAGGGTTTATATGTTTGTTTTCTCTTTCTTTGTTCTGGTCCATTTATGACATGCTTGTGGCACTCTCAACAGTCTGAGAAATTTCCGACATTTCAGAGTTTAAACGCAAACAAACTAACACTCTTCTAAGCAATATGGTACCAAAAATTCATTGGCATAATGTCACTGCAGACAAATTTTGGATTCACCCACTTTCTTCTTGATCAGAAAGGTTCCAGAGAGGAACTGATACTTCTCCAACATCCTTGGCAGAAGGGGTTTTTTACAGAATCATAGAATGGTTTGGGTCAGAAGGGACCTGTAAAGCCCATCCAGTCCAGCCCCCCTGCAAGGAGCAGGGACATCTCCAATCAGATCAGGTTGCTCAGAGCCCCGTCCAACCTGCCCTGGAATGTTTCCAGGGATGGAGCATCCACCACCTCTCCAGGCAACCTGTACCAGTGTTCCAGTGCTTCATCACCTTCATCGTAAGGTTTTTTTTTTTCCCTTATGTCTAGTCTACATCTATCCTCTTTTAGTTAAAAAACATTACCCCTTGTCCTCAGACTGGAGTAAACAGTTTGTTATAACACCCCAAAATGGAAATTAATCTGTATTTCAAAACACTTCTCTTTTTTTTAGACACATATATTAATATAAGTAACAGTGTTGTTTCACACAAAGTTGTCCAGCTTTCCCTTCCGGAGTACGTAGCCCTTTCCCTCTGCTTCAGATTCATCTCAACCAGTCAGCAGAGCAATTTAAATGTGAGTCTCTTACTTTTCAGGAAGCTCCCTAACCTGAAAAATAAGATGGTCCAGGTTGAACTGCCTTCAGTCTGCCCAGGTATCACTGTGTCGCGTAAGTACACATCACACCTGCAAAGGAGAGGCTGCTTCTGTGGGCAGCTGCTCCCAGCACTTGATTCACATCCCGATCTCACTTAACAGCCATACATGTTATGCCAAGTGGAAAACCATTAACTTCAGAATTAATTCAGGAAAAAAATGTCTTTTTACCTACTGTTACAGGTAGTTGCTGTGACCCAGTGCCTGTTGAAGTAACAAAATTTCTACTTCAGTAAGGAACAAATCAGGGTCTGTGGTCAGAGACCACCTCTTTTTCAAAGTAGTTTTCACTGTATATTTATGGTGAGAAACGAGTGTCACTTCTTTTTGGCACATTACGACTGCTGAGCTGAAGAAAATGGGTATAACTTTTCTTTTAATTCTATAATCTTATTATCCTAGCTCCAATAAAAACTGATAATGAAATCTGAGGATATTGAGAACTTGGATTTTTTCCATTAAGTTTAACTTGATATTTTTTTTTCAAGCAATGTGGTACTTACTATAGTCCAACTCTTTTTAAGACCATCCAGGGAAACATAAACCCTTACAGCGAGCCATTTTCTGTCAAAATTACATCTGACCTGCATATTTTTGCAATTTTCTGACGCATTATACAGTCAGATCAGGTTGTTCCTTGACCAGTTGCTCACCTCTATCAATTGCATTAGCATTTAACCTGTCAGTTTAAATTACAAAGGTAACAAAGGTTTAGGAAGGTTACAATAGATCCAATCTCACACCGAAGTGCGGAAGAATAATCTTAAATCATCCTTCAATGCGAGTGTTATTTTTTCTCCTGACACACATATACTCACCTTCTAGAAGCATCACTGTAGCTATGGGCAACTTTTTATGGTGGAGGCTGCATGAGATCAGCAAAGAACATGAAATAAGAGCAGTACTGGCAATAAGACGAGCATGTATATTTTACTTGAACTTAGATTGCATCTCCTGTATCTTTACTCATTTTCTCTTCTATTCTCTGTCCCTTTTCAGTGCTAAATTTCCTCTTTTTCTCTCTCTGGAGATTCTGTTCTTCTCTGTGTCTGCTTAGTAAATTAGGTCCTATTCTCTAGTAACATAAGCACATCATCAGGGGTTGGAGTCTTTTAAATCATTAATCCTTTAAACTTGAAGATACCGTGTCTACAAGAGGGACAACCCAGCCTCTCTTAGAACCATCCATCATTCTGTGCTGTGCAGTTACAATTCTACTACATCAGTTTGGTTTTTTTGGGTGGTGTATTAATAAAATACCAACATATGATGCCAGCATGCTAAGACAAAAATCTGTTGCCTTTTAAACAAATGCTTGGGAAAAAAAATCTAGAAATCATATTCATTTTGTCTGGGATCTTTCATATTTCTAGAATTATTTTATAACACATGGGTGAATGGCATCCTACCACTGGTCCTGTAGGGATGTCCAGATGTATAAGGAAGATCTGCAAAATGCCCCCCTCAGAGCTGCAGCTCCAGCCCTGCATGAACCCCAGCACATCAGGAGAGTGTGGGAAACCACATTCCAGCTGCCTTGTAGGGAAAGGGTCAGCACAGCGCGTCTGTGAACAACGACGTCCGAATTCCAACTGCAGGTGGCCTGAACACAAAATATGACATCATTCCTACCACAACTACCTGTACCAACTTCTCTGTGCCCCTTCCAGCACCAACACAATACCTTTATAGCCTTTTGCAAAGCTAAGTCAACACATGATGAGCCAAAAATGCCACTGACTGAAGCATTAGGAAAGAAAAAAACAAACCACCAAACACAAAAGCAAAATCCTGATTCTGTTAACCTCTAAATGCCATTATATTTCCTACATATTTTCCTCCCCTTCTTACTAAAGGTGAAACAAAGGGCTTCTGCCAATTATATTCATATGCACAAAGCTCACATCAAAGTTTGCCTTCATGGAAACTCTATCATGATGATAGTAAAGAAACACCGTTAAAGGTAAAGCCAGCTTGTGGCTGTTACCAAGTTCAGGAAACACAGTTGAATATTTCTTTTAATATATGTAGATACTTTTAAAATATTGTTTTCAGTGTGTCCAGAGTGCACGTTAAAAAGGCTCTAAAAATAACAATGCCTGCCTGTGCATTAAGTTTAAGCAATAGAGAAATGCTAAAAATAATGCTGCTGGAAAAATAGTTTAGGCATATGTCTTTGCATGCTTACACAAACACCAACTTTACCACATGCAGCTGTGCCGCATTAGCTGTGCCATGATGGATGTTGTTTAATAAGCAAAGAGCGGAGGTTGGCTCACGCTTGGCTCAAGCGTGTTCGCTGCCGGAATTGGGATGTGCTGGTTTTGTCTCCCCAGACGGGAAGCGGCTGCTCCGCCCCTCGTGTAGAAAAGGGCTGAGGTAGGGTTTGCGTGCTAGACTCTGGGCACTTGAGTGCTATAATTATCTATATGTGCAGATATATTTAAATAACTGATGGAAGATTGTCCTGAGAATCTATTGAATATCCAAATAGGAAATACAACCCCATACCTGTCAATAGGAATTTCCACTGGGTCTTTGGAGCCATATAGCTGTCAAAAAAAGACAGTCTTTACAGGGACAAGGCTGATCCAGACCTTATTGATGTAACCCACAATATTGCTGCTCTTGAGCAAAGACAGGTAGATTACTCTGTGGTCGCATGCCAGGTTTTATTAAAGAGTGCACTGGGAATTGTGGAACTTCTGAGACTGCTGTGACATCTGTATGGTCAGAAGGCTTTCCCCAGCAACTCATATTCTGTTTTCAATACATATGGAATAATGTTAAGGAAAGAAACAAAAGGTGAAGTGATTTTCATCTTCAGTGCAACATTCACTGCTCTGCTACACAGCTGCAGATTTTGCTATTCCTTGCACAGAGACGGAGCTTGGATTTAGATTTTTGGCCCTATCACATCTTCAGTTTGGAATAAGAC